>OU015475.1:4230951-4281543 GCA_907164805.1 Brachyptera putata
AGGAAGAAAAAGGAAATTTATTGAAAATTAGCAACAAGCAAACAGGAGAAAAGGAGGGAGCGTGTTAGCAGGGTGTTAGTGTTTTTCGGAATAAAGGGTTTCCCGCTTTGACCCCACCCAAAAGATGTATAGAGGGTTGCATTGGTTTGCCGCTATGTTATGGGGGGAGAAGGGGGGGGGTTTTGTAAGTGGGAAAAAAAAAAATACGAGAAAAAAAAACAAAAATTTTTCCCTATTTTTGGGGTTCAAAAATTTTTTTATATTTGGATTGTTTTTGGAAAAACCTTTTTGGTTTGGTAAAAAAAAAAATTTATCAAAAAGTCAATCTACTTTTTGGGCCCTACAAATTTTTAAACTTCTATTTCTTGTTAACTTCTTTTTTAGGGCCATATATTTTTTTATTACTATAGGCATAAGTAATTATTAATATATCACCTAATGAAATTTTTAAATTTTAATTCTAAGGGTTTTTTTCAGCCTTTTATAAAAGGGCCCTTATATCTTTAGCATCTCACCCCTTTTTTAAGTGTAATTCTTCTTTTTTTTTTTCAGTGAAATGTTTGGTCTATTTTTTAGTTTGAAAAAATCCTTATTTGTCCCATTTACCAAAATAACGGAGAATAAAAACAAACAATAAATATGGGGAAAAAAATTTCAAAAAAAAAATTTTTTAAACCCCTTTCCCATGAAGACAAGAAAAGGGGTATGAAAATGGAAAGGAAAAATTTGACAATTTGATGGGATGTTTGAAAATATAGCATTTTAAATTTTTCAGATTTTCTTTTCAATTTTGACAAATTTGAAAAAAAATTTTGGGGTTTTATTTTTATATGATCTGGGAAGAAGGGCTTAATTTGGGAAAATTTTTTGGGGGGAAAAATAGGGGGAAAAATTTGGGGGGAAAAAAATTGGGGGTAGTGTTGTGAAGGGTTATCACCCGGCATTTGGTCACCCCCAAGTAGCAGGGGAGTGGCAGTCGGTGCAGATCCACGCGGCCTTGTTGTCGCAGCCGGGCATGGCGCAGGACACCGGGCGCTTCACCGGCGCCGTCCGGAACACCTCGGCAATCTGACGACAGGTCGGGCACGGGTTAGTTACGTTCTTTATGTGAATGAAAAACAAAAAAAGACGACCCCCCGGTTTTTCCCCCCCCCGTTTCCCCAAACCCTGAACCTTTTTCTATGGGCCCTGTTTTTTGTGTTTTTTCCCCTGAACAAAAGTTGCGGGTTTGAAAAAGGGAAGTACGTCATTTTAGGGGGGTTTTGGGCAGGAAATGATTTCGAAATGTAAAGGACAAAAAAAAATGAAGTGCCGTTTTTTCGTTTCCTGACTGGGAATTTTGAAATGGAAGCCCCCCCTTTGATGGGAAAAGAGAATTAAAAATATCATGGAATGTGATTAATAAAAATTTAAAATTTTAAAAATAAAAACCCAATTCAATTTGTTTAATAAAAATTGTGGGGACCCCCATTTAGGGACGGGCCCCTTGCTGTTGAAAAGGGGGGGGGGGGGGGCCCGGACCTTAGGGGAAAACCGGCAGTGGTTACAAAAAAAAACAAAAAAAAATCAAAAAAAAATAAAATTTATAAAGCTCCTAAGATTTGGAGGGACCCCTACAAAAACAATTCAAATAATCATCAAGGCTGGGAAATGGGGAAAAGGGATTTTTTAAAAATGGGGTTGAAAAAACCCAAAAGGAAAGGTTCCCCCCCGGGGCCCCTGAGGAAATTGAGGAGAGAAGGTATTTTTAAAAAGAAAATTTGAAAAATTTTCCCCAACCCAAAGAAGTCTTTTACAACATAAAAAGAATTCTACCCCCCGACCCCGGGAAAAGGCCCTTAAAACATAAAATGATTTATAATTAGTAACTACTTAAATACAATCTTAATTATATTTCAGTTTCCAAAATTTTAAAAATGCTTTTTTAGTAGTTTTTTTGCCCAGGTAAAACGCAAGTAATTGTACAAGTACTAAAAGAAACCCCAAACAAAAAATTTAAAAACCCCCAAAAATTCCAAAAGGGGAAAAAAAAAAGGGTTTCCCTTTGAAAAGTTACAGCCAGTATCACTAATTCCATGGAATACTCAAACAAACATAGATAAAACATTATATTTGGGGGGAAATTTTTTTGTTTTAATCATCAGCTTTCTAGTGGAAAGCTTTTTATGGTTTTTGGGTTTTGGGTTTTGGGTTTCCCACGCCAAAACGGTTTTTTTCAGGGACGAACGATAAGTAGGCCTCCCAGTCTGTGGGAACATTTTAAACTCCGGGACCTGATCTGTAATCTCACATTCTCTCTCTCTCTCTCTCTGTCCCCTCTCTTCTCACTCTCTCCCCTTTTTTCCTTCATAAAAATTTAAATTTAAAAAAACCCGGAATAAAAACAAACCGGTAGAATAAAATGAACTTTAAATTGAAATAAATAGACTTTTTGAGCAACCTGTAGTTAGAGTATTTTGGGGGAGGGGGTTGACTTCTCTCTTTTTAAATAATCAACCCCCCCCCCCCCCTCATAAAATGCCAGGGGTTTTCTTTTTTTAGTCAACATTTATGAAAGGGTGAGGAGCCATTTTCTGTACCAGTTACTTTTAAGAAGTAGGAGTTTGAGACAGAATTGGTTTTACTTTTTATTTTTAGAAAAGTCAAGATTTAGGGCGTTGATTCGACCAGTTGTTACCAGAGTTGTGAAATTACCGGTAATTTAAAATGTGGTAAATTACAAATGTGCGGCAATTTCACACACAAAAATGACATTTATTATTCATCAAATGTACAATCATTTAAAAATACTTTTTAAAAATATCAGTTGATTCAATTCTTTTCAGAGGGCCTCGCCCCCAAATTCGAAAATTACCCCCAAATTTTTAAATTCCCAAATTTACCCACTAGGGGGTTACCGCTTCTAGAACAGTAAAAAATCCCAAAGGATGAAACTCGTCGTCACTGGGGAAAGCGTGCATCCAACGGGGTGTAGGGTCCCCAAGGGGGCGTGAAAGGGGCAAAAAACGGGCGGTAGGGTTCACAGGGGGCTTTCGAAAAAGGTCCCCAAAAGGGTCGTAAGGTCAACAACGGGCGTTGTAAGGTCAACAACGGGCGTCGTAAGGTCACCAACGGGCGTCGTAGGGTCACCAACGGGCATCGTAAGGTCAACAACGGGCACCCGTGGGGCAAAAAGGGCTGCTTTAGGGTAAAAAACAAGGGGCATCTTTAAGGGTCAAAACGGCTGTGCGAAAGGGGAAACAACGGGCGTGTAAGGTAAAAAAAAAGGGCCCACGAAAGGTCAACAAAGGTGGTGGGGTCAAAACGGGGTGTAAGGTAACACCGGGAACGAAAGGTCAACAACGGCTGTCGTAGGGTCAACAAGGGGAACGTAGGGCAAAAAACGGCTGGTAGGGCCCTTTTAAGGCAAAAGGTCAGGGCCCAAAAACGGGGGGTCTTTAAGGGTCAAAAAAAGGGCATCGTAGGGTCACCCCCCCGGGCGTCGTGGGGTAAATTAACGGGCTTTGTGGGGTCAAAAAACGGGCGTCGTAGGGGGGTCATAAACGGGCTTTGTGGGGGTCAAAAGGGGTGTGGGGTTCATTAAGGGCGTTGTGGGGTTAAAAAACGGGCTTTCTTTGGGGTTTCAAAAAAACGGGCTCGTAAGGTCAACAAGGGCGTGGGGGCAAAAACCAAGGGGTCGTGGGGCCCCCAAAATGGCATGGGGGTTCCCCTCGGGGGGTTTTGGTCCCTTGCGCCCCCAAACGGAAACCCCTCGGCATAAACCAACCAGTTTTTTGGGGGCCCCAACCCGGTATATTTGCGTCCCAAACCCAAGATAGGGGGTTTAAAAAAAACCGGTAATTTGCGTTCCCAAACCCGGGAAATTTTTGCGTTCCCAACCCGGGTTTTTTTTGCGTTCCAAAAATGGTTATTTGCGCCCCCAAACGGGAAAACTTTGCCCACCAACTGTAATTTTGGGCCCCCAAAAGGGTAATTTTGTCCACAAGCAGATTTTTTTGTTCCCAAAAAGGAAATAAACTTAAAAACCCTTTTTTGGGCGCACCACCCGGGTATCTTCAAGAAACCCCAACCCGGGGAAAATTTTTGGGCTTTCCCAACCCGGGTATTTTGGGATTTCCCAAAACTGGTACTTTTTTTCAAAAATGGTAAAATTTGCGTTAACAACGGGTTTCTTTGCGCCCCCAACTGGAAAATTTGTGCCAAACCGGTATCTTAAAGCAAAAAAAAAGGAAATTTTGCTTTCCCCCCCCCGGTAACTTTGGGGCCCCAAAACCGGAAACCATTGCGCCCCCAAAATGGTTTTTTTTTGGGGCACCAACGGGTATCTTTGTCCACCAACTGGTTCCTTGCGCCCCCAAACCCTTTGGACTTTGTTCCCCAAAATTGGAATTTTTTCACCACCGGGTATCTTTCCCCGCCCAAGGGGATTTTTGACCACCCAAACCGAAGCTTAAGAAAAAAACCCGGTATATTTGCATCCCCAAACCGGTACCACTGGGGCCACCCCCCCTTACCTTGCGCCCCCAACCAGTATTTTTCCACCCCAACTGGTTTTTTTGGGCCCCCAAACCAATATTTTTCAAGCCACCTTGGTTTATACTTGTCACCACCCGGGTTATTTGGCCCCCAAACCCGGCCCTCTGCCCCCCAAACCCGTATTTTTTGCGTCACCAAGGGTTTCTTGGGCGCCACCAACCAAAAACCGGCACCCCCAAACCCGGCCCCCTCAAGTAAAAAAACCGGTATTTTTTTCGCCACCAATGGTATTTCCCCCCCAAAACCGGTACCCAGTCCCCAAGCCGGTCCCGGGTACCCAAGCAAAACGTCGATTTTTAACGTTTAAAACGAGTCACTTCCTCGGGGGAATCCACGGCCCGCAACTCTCCCCCTTCCCCCGCGTTCCCCCCTCGAACCCGGCTTTTCCACCCGGGTTTGGTCACCCCGAAAAGCCGTCCTTTTCCGTCGCCAAAAACAAGGATCGCTGCCCAAAGCAATCAACGGCATCCTCCCGTCCGACTCATCCCGCCCCTCGTGGCCCGGGCACTATGGCGGAAAAAACACTCGTCAAATTCTTGAGGCTTTAAATCAAACCCGACGTTTCGTTTGAGAAACATTCGCCCCGGGGTTTTCCCCGTGTGGGAAAATCGTGCGCACTACGTCGAGTACGGGGGCGAACGCGAAGGGGGTTTTACGTTTCTTTGGGGGTTTTGCAGCCCCGCATACCTTCAGCGACCTCTCGGATTGTTCGCGTTATCGACTCGTTTGTCGACGTCGACGGGACGTTGCCAACCGAGTGGTAAACTGGCGGCAACAACGGACGGGATTCCGTGACAAAAATTTTCTCGCGCGTTTGCTTTTTTCCCGCAGATGAACCGGCTTGTTGTTAAAGGGGCCGGTCCTTTGGGCCGGGGGTTTGTTTGGGCCCCCAACCGTGTGCCTCTTGAAGTTAAATCCGGGGGGAAATCGGGGGGGTCTTGGGGAAGGGGTTAGCAATGTGCTGATTCACAGCTTTGAACGTCGGCGTTTTTGGGTTTCCCCAAAACCGGGGCGTTTATGGGGTCTTTTAAAAACCCGGGATAGCAGAACTTTTCACGGCTTAAAAACGGGGGAAAACGAGGGCGTTTTCCCGATTTTTTTGACGTTTGTAATTTTCAAAGTGTTCGTTTTTGGAGCGATTTTATATTGCCCCAACAGTAATTAAACCTTTTCCAAAAATTTGCGACCCGATCGGGATACGGGGTTTCCGGGGGGTTTTGGGACTCTTCGTTTTGGTTGTCCAGCATGTCATACCCGTAGAGGGGTCCCGGCGGAGCGGGAACCTCGGTCTGCTTCGGAACCGTTTTCGTTCCGCCGTTGTCCGATCATCGCTTCTATTCCTGGAATCGGTACCAAACGGGGCATGGTCCTAACTTGCACTGGACGGTCGGCAACGATAGCAGGGTCGAGATTCCTGGATGTTTAAATTTTCCCGTTTTCCCGGGAAATGTGGACCCCGGGGTTCGGATAAATTTATTTCCTGTTTCGGTAAAATTTTGGACCCCGGGTTTCGGTATCATTTTTTGCGGTAACTGTTTACCGGATTTCCCGGATATCATTTTTCCCTTTTCGGGGGAAATGTTGACCCAGATTTTTTGGATATCATTTTCCCGTTGCGGTAACTGTTGACCCGGATTCCTGGATATCATTTCCTGTTGCGGTAACTGTTGACCCGGATTCCTGGATATCATTCCCTGTTGCGGTAACTGTTGACCCGGATTCCTGGATGTCATTTCCTGTTGCGGTAACTGTTGACCCGGATTACTGGATATCATTTCCCCGGGTTTCCGGGGAACTGTTGGGCCCCCAGATTCCGGATGCATTTCCTGTTGCGGTAACTGTTGACCCCGGGTTTGGATATTTCCGTTGCCCGGGAACTGTTGGGCCGGATTCCCGGATATTCCCCGTTTCGGGGAAAAAAGGGGCCCGGGTTTTTTGGATAATCATTTTCCCGTTTTCTAATGGTTTACCCCGGATTCCTGGATGTCATTCCCTGTTGCGGTAACTGTTGACCCGGATTCCTGGATATCATTTCCTGTTTTTTCGGTAACTCTTTTATTTTTTGGGGTTGAGGGTTTTGTCCCATTACAGTGGGCAACACCCAAAACCAAAGGGGAATTCCGTACAACCCTGGATCGTCAAGACGCAAAATTACACCGTGCCATTAAAACTGCGGAAAAATTTCAAAGGGAATACTTTGCCCCACCCATTTGGGCCCTTACAAGGTAATGGAAGAGTGCCCCGGAGTTTTTCCCAAGTTCCCCTGCGTCTCCAATCCTTTAAACCCTTCGCACGCCCCCTTGAAAACGGTCGTACTGAGCGAATCGCAATCGTGCGAGATCCGAATAAACCACCGCGTCCCCGACACATCGGACGTTCTGATCTGTACAAAAATCTTGAACAGGAGTTCCTCTCTTCCGACCCCTCCCACGGCCACGCCCCCTCCCCCTCCCACGGCCACGCTTCGGTTGCTCCGGCCCGAAGTCGATGGGCAAGAACAGCGGGGGTGGCGCGCTATTGCTCTTGGCCAACACCCACCACGCGTGCTCAACGTCGATGGCCGTCTGTTGCGCCGCCTTGACGGCGCCGTACTGCTGCAGCTGATGCAGCGCCGTGTTGAACGGAACGAGCTCGTTGTTGACGACGACCGGCAAGCCGACGCGGTTCGTCGATATAGCCGCTCGCGTCGCGTTCTGAATCTCCTGGTAGAGGCAATCGGCGTTCGCGTTGGCGCGGGGATAACCGGGCGGAAATGGGACAAAGCAAGGTGGAAGATCTTGCACTGGCTGGACGTTCGGACATACGTTCTGAGGGGCATACGTGTTCTGGACTGTATGAGGGTTTTGAGGAGCGCGAGTGTTGTCAGGGTACGTGTCTATTCGGACGTTGGGTGCGGCGACTGATTGCGGTACGCCATACCCGGGTGCGTAGTTATTCGAGTTCATCGAAGGAACGTAGCCTGGTGGTACGTGGATACTTTGGGCTGTTGGAGGGACGTGGGGAGGTCGAGGAACGTAGGAGGGCAGAAGAAGGTACGCAGTTCGAGCCTTTGAAGGGTTGGTTGTTGGATAATCATGGATATTTTGAATCATTGGAGGATCACAGACATTTTGAACCGTTGAAGTAATGTAGGAGTTTTCAACCGTTATTGGAACTTTGGGATATATATAGGGAAGAGAGGGATTCAAAAAGGGACCACTAACTGTTGAAGAAGGAACATTGGCACTTCGGGTCGTAGAAGCGGGAACAAAGGTGCTGCGAGGCACTGATGACGACACACTTGCGTTAGGAGAAGACAAGTCGTAATCACAATTCAGGAGAAGCGGTTCGTTTGCATTTTGTAATTGCAAGACGTGACTATGGTTTATCTGAAGTGGGGGAGATTCATTCACTCGAGGCCCGTGGTCTACCGACTCCAACGTCTGGTCTGTCTCGCTTACGACCTGACCACAAACCGCTACAAAACTCGTCACATCAGAACTCACACTTTTGATGACACGTGCTTTCGGCGTCGCTTGTTTACGTCCCACCTTCGGTTTGGGCGGGTTCTTTCGCGTCCGAGTCTGAACCTTACGCTGTGGACTCGGATCACGAGGCTCAGAGCTCTCCGGCGGCGGCTGAGAAGTCGCCGCATTTGCGCTCAAGTCCGCTGGTTGCGGCAGCAGCAGTCGAATTGGAACCATCCGCACAGAAGTCGTGTCTCCAGCGCTTGACCGTACGTTTCGTACCGTAGATACATCAGTAGCTTTTATAGTTTGTTCCAATAGCAAACGATCGTTATTTACCGACAACGAGTCGGTATCTGCGATAGATTGTTCAATATTTGAGGTTATGATCATGGTTTTGTCAGTTTTTTCCGAGGATTTGTTATCTCCGCTAACCTTTGAGGTTATGTTTACGTTGTTATCAGACGTATCTGATCCCACGCTAGATTGTTGAACATCCGAGGTTAAATCCGGGTCAGCTTTTTGCGGCAATTCGGTTCCTTTGCCAACCTTTGAGGTTATATTCATGTCAGTTTGTATCGACTGTGGACCCACTAGGGGAATGTACACGGTCTGGGAAACGTGACTCGTATCTGTGGTAATAGTAACAGTACCTTGCGGCACGGTAAGTACGGTGGCGACAACACAAGGGTCGTCTACCGTGTCTATCGAACCACAAGCCTCTATCTCGACAGGTTGAGGAAGTAGATCGAAACCAGCGGTGGGAACGTCATCCGCGTCGTGGAAAGACAGTTCGAGTAGCGAGTGTACTTCTTCGAAGGGACTGACCTCCGAAATCACCATCGTCGAGCGGTCGTCAGACGGCATCACCGTCAACGATCTCCGAGCGGTTTCGATCGTCGCCGTCGTTAAACGCTTCCACAAAATGTCGAATAAGTGAAACAACGAGTAGTTGCCGAGTATGAGGGAACAAATCGTATCGAACAAACGCGGCGCCATATTATGACCTTTAATCGTAACCAACTCGTTCATCATGTCATAAATTAATTTCTGTAATTCGCTACTGTCTGTATTCTCATCCAAGGTCTGACGGATGCTAACTATCTCAACACGCATCGCGAACACGTATTTCTTGAAATCCTCGTAGTATATTCGCAGTTGTAGAAGATCTTTGGAACTGGGACCGCCAGGCATTCGCTGATACCGGGTAAAAACTTTCATATACTCAACGGCTGCTAAGACTATGTCCGAGGCCCTTGCGTACAACGAGAAGGGGACGTCTTTACTGGTTAGAGAGTGTTTTACCGTTGGATCCAACGCGGTAAGATCAACAGTGGCGTCGCCAACGGTTATTATTACCACGGGTTCCGTGACGACGTTATCTCCGAGCAGCTCGTAATCGTTGTTGTCGACTTGTCGAGGTGTCGTACGGTCAATATCTTCTTCCTCCTCGAGATCGATAATATTATTATTCTTTTGCACCGGAGTATTATTATTATCTTGGTCCATCCAAGTAATAAAATGATCGTCTTTGTTCTTCCGCAGATCAATATTACTACCTTTGTCTACAAGTGTATTAATTTCATCATGTTCATTTGCATGAAGATAATCATCCAGAGAATCAGAATAAATACCGTCTTCCTGATCAAGGTCAATGAAAGTATTATCTTTGTCAATCCGAATATCGATAGTATCATCTTTGCCCGTCTCAATATGTATACAATCATCTCTGTCGTCTTGGCGATCGGTGATATTATCGTGACACTCCTCCTCGAAACTGAGGTCCGAACACAGTTTGCAGTTGTCATCGGATGAATCGGTGTTCAACACATCGTTCGCTTCTTCCGGTCCTTTGTCCTCGGTTTTACCGCACCCGACAAACTCGGGCGCATCGATCTCTCCGCTGCACGAAGTAAACATGATTCCTGAGCGAAGTTCGCCTCCCACATCACAGCGGTCAGTAGCGTCCGCAAGAGTATCGGGAAGAGGTTTCAACGTCGCTCCGTCGGTGCGTACGGCTTTCGACGACTTCACACTGAGTAATCTCCTTTTCTCGATCTTGTCATCGTCGATCGAGAGAACGTTGGAAAGTGTGGCGGGAAGAGGTTCTCTCGGTTGTATGTCGGAGCGTACAGCGGTTGAATTGTCCGGCACGGCGTTTACAATTACTCGTGCAATCGTCGAACCTTTACCATGAGGAATCACTCCAGACGCTACAGACTTAGTTCCCTTCGGGACACCTCGAGTTGTCGTTTTGTCTCCGCCGACTTTCGTAACGGAACTACTGATTTTAGGACAGATCTTCTTCGTATTGACAGCTCGACAAATACCGGTCGGCATTTTGTCTGCATTTACAAGAGTAGGCCGAGTCGCTACGTTCTGTTTGTTATCATTATAATCTGCTGACGATGCAATATCAGGAACGACGCTCGTAGAGTTGTACGTTACGATACTGCCAACGTCGGAAAGTATATTCAGTACGGGAACCGAACTACCGGAAAGAATATTCAAATCTGGTATTTGTACAAATGGTGACGTGTCCTTCGAATCAACGACCAGCCCGGAACGATGATGAATTATACTGTAACTATGTTCCATGGCGGAGGAATCGAACGTTTTAAAAACCGAAGTACAAAACGGTTCGAACGTTGACTGGCAGTTATCTTTGGAAGCGTCATTCGACTGTTCGACGAACGGTGAGGTATCTTCAGAGGCATTACCAAGTTCGGAGAGAGTAACGCAATCGATATCATCAGACGAGTTCTTACGGACCGTCGCCTCGAGCTGGAACGGCAACGTGTTTTGGAAAGGAGAACTCGGTTCAGAGATAATAACGCATTCGTCGTCGTTTTTGGGTTCCGCCGTGTCCAAGTCCAACGGCCAGGTGTCTTCCGAAATGTTGCTGAGATTGGACGACGGACGATCGCAAGGCGGTTCGTCATCCGACGTGTTCTTCCGTTCCGTAATCGCCAGGTCGGACGCCAGGGAGTTATCCGACGTGTTCTTCCGTTCCGTAATCGCCAGGTCGGACGCCAGGGAGTTATCCGACGTGTTCTTCCGTTCCGTAATCGCCAGGTCGGACGCCAGGAAGTTATCCGACGTGTTCTTCCGTTCCGTAATCGCCAGGTCGGACGCCAGGGAGTTATCCGACGTGTCGAAGAGTTGAGACGGCGGGCGGTCGGTTAGCGCATCGACAGAATATACACCGGTGAAATCGGGATGATTTCTGAGCGTGAATTCTTGTTGTACCAAGACTGTAGGGGGAGGCCACCTGAATCCGACATCGCTGACTTCTGCCGACGGACTCGATGGAATGCTTCTAGTATTTTCGCTTGAACGACTCGAAGGGATATCAGTTGGGAGCGCGTTCGAATGAGGTGAGATCGGCGGCTCTTGCAAACTGTTGTGTATCTTCACATCTTCATAGTTATCTGTATTAAGAGCTGATGATTTTTGAACGATCGTACTAGGAATAACGGACTGTATCTTATCTTGAAGCGGTACAATCGTACTACGAAGATCATACTTTTTCTCATCTTCGTAGAAAGCAATCGTATTAGGAATATCAGACCGTTTCTCATTTTGAAGCGATATAACCGTACTGGGAATATCAGACATTTTGTCATCATCGGTTGCTACAATCGTAATAGGAACGTCAAACCTTTTCTCTTCTTTGGGCAATACAATTGTACTAGGAATGTCAGATGTTTTCTCATCTTGCTGCGAAACAATCATACTATTCGGAATGAGATACCCTATCTTATCTTGAAGCAATGCGATAGTACAAGGAATTTCACACATTTTTTCATTTTTGGGCGACTCAATCGTACTAGGAATTTCAGACCTTTTCTCACCTTCCAGCGATACAATTGTACTGGGAATGTCAGAGCTTATCCCATCTTTGGACAACACAATCGTACTAGGAATATCGGGTGGTTTTTCGACCTGGCGCGATACAATCGTACTAGGAATATCGGAACGTTTCTCATCTTGAGACGATAGAATCTCAACGGTTTTCTCGATATCGTTGACATCTTCGTTATTTGTTGTGGATTTCTGTTCATCTACAGTAGAAAAGTCTATGATAATACCGGGTATTTCAGACTGTTCATCAAAGATTCGTGAATTGATTACCGAACTCGTCGCAACGTCTTGCGCAGCTCGCGTCACCGTGGCTTGTTGGTCACGGCTTAGGACCAATTGCGTTAGAAAGCTGCAAAATTTCTCAGTAATGGTTTGAGAATCCACTCCTCCCGATTGGTTGGGATTGATCACGAGCAAGTCGTCCAAGTTATTCGCACGCTCTATAGCAAGCCGTCGGGCTCGCGTTCTTCTTCGCCACTCAGCTCCGCTCGATTTCGACCCCCTGACGGCCCCCCTCAATATGTTTACCGAAACCGGTTGGAGTCTCCATTCCAAGTCGTTCATCTGAAAGCCCGGCTGCGGCTTCCTGGCGCGTTTCAGGTACTTGTCGCACGTCTGAACGCTCACGTTTCTAGCGATCTTGCCGCTCGAGAACTTCTGCCGTTTCGAAGACGGTTCGACGTTCCTCTCGCGGCCGTCGTTTTCCTTCGTGCTGGAATCGGACGCGATCGAAGCGCAGCTCACTTTACGTCTCTTCCAGTATTGCAATGTGTTGATCTTACGCGTGACTGTCTTCTTTCCGTCCTCGTCGACTTTGCGCGACTTTTCCGTTACCTCGATCGGCGTCTCGATGTCGATGTCCGACTCACTTTCCGAAGTATTAATAATCAGACTTTCTGGTGATTTGATATTGGTAGCGTTTCTTTTCGTACCTTTTCGAAGTTGTTCGTCATCGGCGTCGGTATCGATGATGTGCGACGTATAATTATACGCCGTTCCCGAGTGAACGACTTTCTTCTTCCAGTGAACGACGGAGCTGCTAGTCTGGGATTCGTTTGAACGATTGGGAATATCCACGATGCGAGAGTTTGTTTTCGTCGCTGGAGGTTCTACTGTAGTTGTCTCCGAAGGAGAAGACGGGGACGTATCCATATCAGAAGAGTCGTGACTTTCCGACGACTGCTTTCGCCGACTCTCTCTAAGGTTCGGTCTTAATCGGGGACGGCAACCAGACGGTCCCGGGGTATTCGTGGCCTCGTCGAACAACTCGGTATCTTTCTTTTTCTGTCCGCGTTTCTCAGACGTCTTGTCGGATTCAGATTCAATTTCTTTTTCTTCGCTCTCTTTCAATTTCTTCATAAGCCTCCTCGCCCGTTTGAGTTCCTCTTTTTCCTCGGAACGCTTCGCCTTTTCGTAACGCCTGAACAGTTTCTCCTTCTTCTCTTGGAGTTTGATCGATTTCAGTTCGGAAGCGGATTTGAGATTTTCTTCTCGGGCGTACTCCGCTTCGGGTTTCGGTCCGAACACTATCTTGAGCTTCGGAATTCTCGGTAAACTTGCCAGTCTTTGTCTCAACGTAGTCGCTTCGTCGTCGACGAATGTCGGAGGATCGGCGACTCTTGGTCCGACTTCAGTCTCCGGTTTCTTCTTTCTCCCGGGACGTTTCTTCTCAAGTTCTTCATCTTCGTTCTTCTTTGCACTGCTGTTGTTTGTCGTCGTCTTCTTTGGACTCATTTTAGTTTCGTTCGGGAATTAGCCGATATTTCTTCTACAACGAGAGATTCAAAGCGGAATTCATGTCATCCGAAGTTGAACAGACGTTCACAGTTGTCCGAGTTGGACGAAGACCTGGAAAGAGCAGAGACCCTGTAATGAGTATAGAGAATAACAACAAACTTGTACTTATAAATGAATCTAGAAAATACAAATAAATAATTCATGGAACAACAATCAAAGGAGAATCTTGGAAAGAGATAGAGGAGAAGAGAGGAGGAAAGAGATAGAGGAGAAGAGAGGAAGAAAGAAATGAGGGAGGGAGGGAAGAGGGACTGAGTGGTGGTAGCTTGATAGGCACAGCAGTGGGATTCTGTATAATGTTGTCGATCGAGATCGAGTAATTTGCGTCGACAACTAGGTTTTTGGTCGATAACTTCACCTAGCGTGATTCTCTATGGCAACTTGACGATCTCGATCGACAAATCTTCTCGACTCGACAAGACCCTGTCGTTAACTATTGTCGATGTCGACAACTCTTACGTTCAGACGGTAATGGCGGCGGTATTTATGTTTTGAAATATCCAAGCAAAGATGAACCGTCATTCCACCGTTCTTAATCGTTATATAGTATGGTTTAATACCGATTTCATGTTTTAAATACTATATCTACGCCAAAACTCACTTCAAAAGCTCTTTTTAATCCAAGTAATTGTATTCCTCATTTTATTATCAATTTGACAGCTAAAATTTGAGGTTATGTTTTCAATGTTTTTGTATTGGCATAGTACACAGCCTGTCATGTCGCGCCGGCACACTGGCGGTTCTTGAAAAAGTCGAATTACATAGGCCTCCTATTGGTCAAAAACGGACATCATATGACGTATATAATGACGTATTTGTATTTGTCGACCCAAGACTTCTCGACATGAGCTAACGATCGAGATCGTGTGCGTATAGAGAATAGGCAGTTAACCTTGAGCGAGTTGATGATCATTCGCAGTCTCGATCGAGATCGCTATCGACCTAATGTCAATGAAGATAGAGAATCCCACTGCTGATAGGAGACAGATAGCAAGAAAGAAAGTCCAAATCCAAATCCAATTGTATTCACCATTAAGTGAGACGCAAAGTCAATCGTAGGAAGGGCAAGGATTTTTTTTTCTATATTTCGACGCACTCTACTTATGACTACGATCTATTGTAGGGTGACCAGACGTCCCGGTTTTCCGGGACTGTCCTTGTTTTTTTGCCTCCTGTCCCGGCGTCCCGAGAAATGTTCTCGGTACCAACAAATGTCCCGGTTTCTCAGTAACGGAAGAAAAAATAACTGGTATTTTTCATACTCTTAAATTCATCTTCTCACAATTCATTTTTGTTTCAAATTAAAAAAACTACTAATATTTGGTGAATCAATTTTTTAATTGCTCATCAATTTAAAAAATCTGTCTTCCTATCATTCACATGTGTGGGCAATTACTATATAGAGAAAAATATATTCTTGATTTTATACGACTTTAAAATCACCCCAAATGATACTAGAAGGCTAAAAATTCCAAAAAATTCCCCTGTGGGGCTCTTGAGTCCTCCCCCCCCCCCCCCCTAAAGAAATTTGTAATGAACAAATTTTACTACGCACGTCTTGGCGTTGTTCCGGATTTTCTTTTCTTGAATATGGTCACCCTAATCTATTGGAGACGGTGAATGATATATGAGATGGTGGGATTTAGGTTATTTCATTAGGTATTCTTGGATAGTGGGAAGGAGTCGGTCGTGGCCTGTTGTAAAGAAACCATCCCAGTATTGAACCGAACGACAGAAGGAAACAACGAAAAACCCTGTCAGGATGTTCGACCATGACGGGAATCGAACCCCGGTCACCTGAATGACAGTTCAGTGTATTAACCACTCGACCACACGTCTCAGTATAATTCATGATTATACCCCACACACAGTATTTCGCTTTTTGGGAAGACCGAGGTGGGGTCTGGGGGGCTTGCCCCCCTTTACGCGGAACTGATATTTCACTAAATTGACTCCCATGTACTCTTAATGTAGGTCTTTATGCATAAGTTTCAAAATGTTAACTTGGGGGGGGAAGGGAAGGGAGGCTCAGGGGTGAAGATCGGATCTTTGTTAATATTGATTGTATACACTCCAAATCTGGCACATAGACAACTATCATGCTCGAATTTAAAAAAAAATCAACAATGGACATAAATATTTGATTTTTACAAATTATTCAACAATGAAATTCATTTTCCGTTTTTCTCATTTTTTTTTTTCTAATTCTCACTAAAATGTTGCTCAAATATTGTTTAGGAGTTTCACATTTTTTTTTTATATTCCTGTTATATTCCGAAATATGATTTTATTTACGATGAGTTTTTTGTTTTAATTAAATTTCATATAAAATGTATTCAGTATTTATTTTGTGTCTACATTGTTAGACGGAATATCAATGTGGAACCCTGGATAAACTAATGATGAACAATAACAAAAAATATCAAGACAATTGAACAAATTTTATAGATTTAAAATGTAAAACAAATTCTTGTTTTGTGAAAGAAAAATAAATTGGAGTAAATGACCTCTGAAGATTGACAATGTAAATTCCTATATTGAAAATAAGGGGCTGTCCATAAATGACATCGACATTTCGGGGGGGGGGGGGGGGGGTCATCAACCATGTGACAATGTGTGACAAGGGGGGAAAAGGGGCTTCACACTAATGTGACATCCACATTTACACTACATATTATTTGTTCCTTTCAATTTTCAGGAAAATGAGTTGGCGCCATATAATTTGTATGAAATTATATTCTAATGCAGCACTCAGGTGGTTATGTGGTTTATAGGGAATTTAGAGGACTAAAAAATCGAGGAAATTTTTTTCAATATCCCAACCCCTGTTTTTTTCAAATTCGCATGAATAATTCATGGGGGGAGGGGAGAGTAATATTGGCTGGATTGTGACATCATTAAAGGGTGAGGTCATCATCATCTCTGTGACCAACTCGGACAAGGGGGGAGGGGGGGTTCGATATACCCTAAAATTGTGTGACATCATTTATGGACAGCCCCTAAGTAGACGCCTCGATGCACAGTAATACTAAATAAGCCGCCCCGGTGGCTAAGTCAATTATCGCTAGCGGTAGTAACTGAAGTCACCGTTGGGCGTGGGTTCGCGTCCCGCATAAGACATGAGTTTTTGTAAACGTCCTTTCATCCATCATCTCTTCATCGTTCCATTATCACCCGCTCATTCGTACCCCCGTATAACCTAGCTGTTGGTGGGGTCGTTAACCTAATTAGAAAAAATAAAAAATAATAATAATAATAATTTCAGGTACGACCTTGATATACTTCAATATTTTGAAACAAATTACTCAAAAAGACATAAAAATCGATCATTATCTCAAAAAAAAAATGTTGAAAAAATTAAAATTTCACCTTAAAACAAGAATAACCATAACACGATGTAGTGGTACCCACAGACTTCATCATTATACAATATGTTTCACAATATGTATATATTATACAATATGGCTCTTCATAAAACTTAGATCTGTAAAGTTTTGTGGCATTATCGTGTGGTAACTTTTAATATTATAAATTTTATAAATTTCAAAAATACCCTATAGAATAACACAGCGGAAAAATAAAAATCATCATTTTCCAAAAAAATGAAATTATGCGTGAAGTTGAATTACATTTTGATACACATTTCTGGGAATTTTCAGCTTGATATGGTCAGCCATTTTGAATAAAAAAATGAATCATTGTTTAAACATTGTATTCCCCATAAGCGGACTCCAAATCGTGGTTGTCGGGGAACAAAATTCTATATCGACACTGGGTAAGCAGTGGTGGATAGATGGTCACAGACTACACGCGTGGTGCCAGTTGCGTCTGGATCTGATACCAGGTTCTCTCGCGAGAGCCAAACACCGATCGACCGAAGTTACAAAAATCGATGGCCCAACTTAGGTTAAGAGCGATAACGGGAGAACGGCGAGTCGGATCGAGACCGGAATGGTACCAGCAGATAGGTATTGACGAGACAAACATTTCGTCGTTACACTCATCTCGTTGTGAATTCCCCGTTCCTGCACGGCGGCAGAAACCAAAATGCATCATTGTTTTAAACATTGTATTCCCCATGAGCGGACTCCAAATCGTGATTGTCGGGGAACAAAATTCTATATCGACACTGGGTAAGCAGTGGTGGATAGATGGTCACAGACTACACGCGTGGTGCCAGTTGCGTCTGGATCTGATGTTAGGTTCTCACGCGAGAGCCAAACAGCGATCGACCGAAGTTGCAAAAATCGATGGCCCAACTTAGGTTAAGAGCGATAACGGGAGAACGGCGAGTCGGATCGAGACCAGATTGGTACCAGCAGATAGGTATTGACGAGACGAACATTTCGTTGTTACACCATCTAGTTGTGAAACTCCGTTCCTGCACGGCGACAGAAACCAAAATGCATCATTGTTTGAACATTGTATTCCCCATAAGCGGACTCCAAATCGTGATTGTCGGGGAACAAACTTCTATATCGACACTGGGTAAGCAGTGGTGGATGCATGGTCACAGAATACACGCGTGGTGCCAGTTGCGTCTGGATCTGATGTCAGGTTCTCTCGCGAGAGCCAAACAGCAATCGACCGAAGTTGCAAAAATTGATGGCCCAACTTAGGTTGAGAGCGATAACGGGAGAACGGCGAGTCGGATCGAGACCGGATTGGTACCAGCAGATAGGTATTGACGAGACAAACATTTCGTCGTTACACTCATCTCGTTGTGAAACCCCGTTCCTGCACGGCGGCAGAAACCAAAATGCATCATTGTTTTAACATTGTATTCCCCATAAGCGGACTCCAATTCGTGACTGTCGGGGAACAAAATACTATATCGACACTGGGTAAGCAGTGGTGGATAGATGGTCACAGACTACACGCGTGGTGCCAGTTGCGTCTGGATCTGATGTCAGGTTCTCTCGCAAGAGCCAAACAGCGATCGACCGGAGTTGCAAAAATTGATGGCCCAACTAAGGTTAAGAGCGATAACGGGAGAACGGCGCGGCGGATCGAGACCGGATTAGTAGCAGCAGATAGGTAAGGGCGAGACGAACATTTCGTCGTTACACCCAACGTTGTGGATCACCGTTCCTGCACGGCGGCAGGAACAATGATTCAACATTGTTTTAACATTGTATTCCCCATAAGCAAACTCCAAATCTTGATTGTCGGGGAACAAAATTCTATACCGACACTGGGTAAGCAGTGGTGAATGGATGGTCACAGACTACACGCGTGGTGCCAGTTGCGTCTGGATCTGATGTCAGGTTCTCTCGCGAGAGCCAAAAGCGATCGACCGAAGTTGCAAAAATCGATGGCCCAACTTAGGTTAAGAGCGATAACGGGAGAACGGCGAGTCGGATCGAGACCAGATTGGTACCAGCAGATAGGTATTGACGAGACGAACATTTCGTCGTTACACCCATGACGTTGTGGATCACCGTTCCTGCACGGCGGCAGGAACAATGATTCAACATTGTTTTAACATTGTATTCCCCATAAGCAAACTCCAAATCTTGAATGTCGGGGAACGGAATTTCATATCGACACTGGGTAAGCAGTGGTGGATGGATGGTCACAGACTACACGCGTGGTGCCAGTTGCGTCTGGATCTGATGTCAGGTTCTCTCGCGAGAGCCAAAAAGCGATCGACCGAAGTTGCAAAAATGGATGGCCCAACTTAGGTTAAGAGCGATAACGGGAGAACGGCGAGTCGGATCGAGACCAGATTGGTACCAGCAGATAGGTATTGACGAGACGAACATTTCGTCGTTACACCCATCTCGTTGTGACACTCCGTTTTTGCACGGCGACAGAAACAAAAATGCATCATTGTTTTAACATTGTATTCCCCATAAGCGGACGCCAAATCGTGATTGTCGGGGAACAAAATTCTATATCGACACTGGGTAAGCAGTGGTGGATAGATGGTCACAGACTACACGCGTGGTGCCAGTTGCGTCTGGATCTGATGTCAGGTTCTCTCGCGACAGCCAAAAAGCGATCGACCGAAGTTGCAAAAATCGATGGCCCAACTTAGGTTAAGAGCGATAACGGGAGAACGGCGAGTCGGATCGAGACCAGATTGGTACCAGCAGATAGGTATTGACGAGACGAACATTTCGTCGTTACACTCATCTCGTTGTGACACTCCGTTCCTGCACGGCAACAGAAACCAAAATGCATCATTGTTTTAACATTGTATTCCCCATGAGCGGACTCCAAATCGTGATTGTCGGGGAACAAAATTCTATATCGACACTGGGTAAGCAGTGGTGGATAGATGGTCACAGACTACACGCGTGGTGCCAGTTGCGTCTGGATCTGATGTCAGGTTCTCTCGCGAGAGCCAAAAAGCGATCGACCGACGTTGCAAAAATCGATGGCCCAACTTAGGTTAAGAGCGATAACGGGAGAACGGCGCGGCGGATCGAGACCGGATTAGTAGCAGCAGATAGGTAAGGGCGAGACGAACATTTCGTCGTTACACCCATGACGTTGTGGATCACCGTTCCTGCACGGCGGCAGGAACAATGATTCAACATTGTTTTAACATTGTATTCCCCATAAGCGAACTCCAAATCTTGATTGTCGGGGAACGAAATTTCATATCGACACTGGGTAAGCAGTGGTGGATGGATGGTCACAGACTACACGCGTGGTGCCAGTTGCGTCTGGCTCTGATGTCAGGTTCTCTCGCGAGAGCCAAAAGCGATCGACCGAAGTTGCAAAAATCGATGACCCAACTTAGGTTAAGAGCGATGACGGGAGAACGGCGAGTCGGATCGAGACCAGATTGGTACCAGCAGATAGGTATTGACGAGACGAACATTTCGTCGTTACACCCATCTCGTTGTGACACTCCGTTCCTGCACGGCGACAGAAACAAAAATGCATCATTGTTTTAACATTGTATTCTCCATAAGCGGACTCCAAATCGTGATTGTCGGGGAACAAAATTCTATATCGACACTGGGTAAGCAGTGGTGGATGGATGGTCACAGACTACACGCGTGGTGCCAGTTGCGTCTGGATCTGATGTCAGGTTCTCTCGCGAGAGCCAAAAAGCGATCGACCGAAGTTGCAAAAATCGATGGCCCAACTTAGGTTAAGAGCGATAACGGGAGAACGGCGAGTCGGATCGAGACCAGATTGGTACCAGCAGATAGGTATTGACGAGACGAACATTTCGTCGTTACACCCATCTCGTTGTGACACTCCGTTCCTGCACGGCGACAGAAACCTAAATGCATCATTGTTTTAACATTGTATTCCCCATAAGCGGACTCCAAATCGTGATTGTCGGGGAACAAAATTCTATATCGACACTGAGTAAGCAGTGGTGGATAGATGGTCACAGACTACACGCGTGGTGCCAGTTGCGTCTGCATCTGATGTCAGGTTCTCTCGCGAGAGCCAAAAAGCGATCGACCGACGTTGCAAAAATCGATGGCCCAACTTAGGTTAAGAGCGATAACGGGAGAACGGCGCGGCGGATCGAGACCGGATTAGTAGCAGCAGATAGGTAAGGGCGAGACGAACATTTCGTCGTTACACCCATGACGTTGTGGATCACCGTTCCTGCACGGCGGCAGGAACAATGATTCAACATTGTTTTAACATTGTATTCCCCATAAGCAAACTCCAAATCTTGAATGTCGGGGAACGAAATTTCATATCGACACTGGGTGAGCAGTGGTGGATGGATGGTCACAGACTACACGCGTGGTGCCAGTTGCGTCTGGATCTGATGTCAGGTTCTCTCGCGAGAGCCAAAAAGCGATCGACCGAAGTTGCAAAAATCAATGGCTCAACTTAGGTTAAGAGCGATAACGGGAGAACGGCGAGTCGTATCGAGACCAGATTGGTACCAGCAGATGGGTATTGACGAGACGAACATTTCGTCGTTACACCCATCTCGTTGTGACACTCCGTTCCTGCACAGCGACAGTAACAAAAATGCATCATTGTTTAAAGATTGTATTCCCCATAAGCGGACGCCAAATCGTGATTGTCGGGGAACAAAATTCTATATCGACACTGGGTAAGCAGTGGTGGATGGATGGTCACAGACTACACGCGTGGTGCCAGTTGCGTCTGGATCTGATGTCAGGTTCTCTCGCGAGAGCCAAAAAGCGATCGACCGAAGTTGCAAAAATGGATGGCCCAACTTAGGTTAAGAGCGATAACGGGAGAACGGCGAGTCGGATCGAGACCAGATTGGTACCAGCAGATAGGTATTGACGAGACGAACATTTCGTCGTTACACCCATCTCGTTGTGACACTCCGTTCCTGCACGGCGACAGAAACGAAAATGCATCATTGTTTTAACATTGTATTCCCCATAAGCGGACTCCAAATCGTGATTGTCGGGGAACAAAATTCTATATCGACACTGGGTAAGCAGTGGTGGATAGATGGTCACAGACTACACGCGTGGTGCCAGTTGCGTCTGGATCTGATGTCAGGTTCTCTCGCGAGAGCCAAAAAGCGATCGACCGAAGTTGCAAAAATCGATGGCCCAACTTAGGTTAAGAGCGATAACGGGAGAACGGCGAGTCGGATCGAGACCAGATTGGTACCAGCAGATAGGTATTGACGAGACGAACATTTCGTCGTTACACCCATCTCGTTGTGACACTCCGTTCCTGCACGGCGACAGAAACAAAAATGCATCATTGTTTTAACATTGTATTCCCCATAAGCGGACTCCAAATCGTGATTGTAGGGGAACAAAATTCTATATCGACACTGAGTAAGCAGTGGTGGATAGATGGTCACAGACTACACGCGTGGTGCCAGTTGCGTCTGGATCTGATGTCAGGTTCTCTCGCGAGAGCCAAAAAGCGATCGACCGACGTTGCAAAAATCGATGGCCCAACTTAGGTTAAGAGCGATAACGGGAGAACGGCGCGGCGGATCGAGACCGGATTAGTAGCAGCAGATAGGTAAGGGCGAGACGAACATTTCGTCGTTACACCCATGACGCTGTGGATCACCGTTCCTGCACGGCGGCAGGAACAATGATTCAACATTGTTTTAACATTGTATTCCCCATAAGCAAACTCCAAATCTTGATTGTCGGGGAACAAAATTCTATACCGACACTGGGTAAGCAGTGGTGAATGGATGGTCACAGACTACACGCGTGGTGCCAGTTGCGTCTGGATCTGATGTCAGGTTCTCTCGCGAGAGCCAAAAAGCAATCGACCGAAGTTGCAAAATCGATGGCCCAACTTAGGTTAAGAGCGATAACGGGAGAACGGCGAGTCGGATCGAGACCAGATTGGTACCAGCAGATAGGTATTGACGAGACAAACATTTCGTCGTTACACCCATGACGTTGTGGATCACCGTTCCTGCACGGCGGCAGGAACAATGATTCAACATTGTTTTAACATTGTATTCCCCATAAGCAAACTCCAAATCTTGAATGTCGGGGAACGAAATTTCATATCGACACTGGGTAAGCAGTGGTGGATGGATGGTCACAGACTACACGCGTGGTGCCAGTTGCGTCTGGATCTGATGTCAGGTTCTCTCGCGAGAGCCAAAAAGCGATCGACCGAAGTTGCAAAAATCGATGGCCCAACTTAGGTTAAGAGCGATAACGGGAGAACGGCGAGTCGGATCGAGACCAGATTGGTACCAGCAGATAGGTATTGACGAGACGAACATTTCGTCGTTACACCCATCTCGTTGTGACACTCCGTTTCTGCACGGCGACAGAAACAAAAATGCATCATTGTTTTAACATTGTATTTCCCATAAGCGGACGCCAAATCGTGATTGTCGGGGAACAAAATTCTATATCGACACTGGGTAAGCAGTGGTGGATAGATGGTCACAGACTACACGCGTGGTGCCAGTTGCGTCTGGATCTGATGTCAGGTTCTCTCGCGAGAGCCAAAAAGCGATCGACCGAAGTTGCAAAAATCGATGGCCCAACTTAGGTTAAGAGCGATAACGGGAGAACGGCGAGTCGGAACGGATCCAGATTGGTACCAGCAGATAGGTATTGACGAGACGAACATTTCGTCGTTACACTCATCTCGTTGTGACACTCCGTTCCTGCACGGCGACAGAAACAAAAATGCATCATTGTTTTAACATTGTATTCCCCATAAGCGGACTCCAAATCGTGATTGTAGGGGAACAAAATTCTATATCGACACTGGGTAAGCAGTGGTGGATAGATGGTCACAGACTACACGCGTGGTGCCAGTTGCGTCTGGATCTGATGTCAGGTTCTCTCGCGAGAGCCAAAAAGCGATCGACCGACGTTGCAAAAATCGATGGCCCAACTTAGGTCAAGAGCGATAACGGGAGAACGGCGCGGCGGATCGAGACCGGATTAGTAGCAGCAGATAGGTAAGGGCGAGACGAACATTTCGTCGTTACACCCATGACGTTGTGGATCACCGTTCCTGCACGGCGGCAGGAACAATGATTCAACATTGTTTTAACATTGTATTCCCCATAAGCAAACTCCAAATCTTGAATGTCGGGGAACGAAATTTCATATCGACACTGGGTAAGCAGTGGTGGATGGATGGTCACAGACTACACGCGTGGTGCCAGTTGCGTCTGGATCTGATGTCAGGTTCTCTCGCGAGAGCCAAAAAGCGATCGACCGAAGTTGCAAAAATCGATGGCCCAACTTAGGTTAAGAGCGATAACGGGAGAACGGCGAGTCGGATCGAGACCAGATTGGTACCAGCAGATAGGTATTGACGAGACGAACATTTCGTTGTTACACCATCTAGTTGTGAAACTCCGTTCCTGCACGGCGACAGAAACCAAAATGCATCATTGTTTTAACATTGTATTCCCCATAAGCGGACTCCAAATCGTGATTGTCGGGGAACAAAATTCTATATCGACACTGGGTAAGCAGTGGTGGATAGATGGTCACAGACTACACGCGTGGTGCCAGTTGCGTCTAGATCTGATGTTGGGTTCTTACGCGGGAGCCAAACAGCGATCGACCGAAGTTGCAAAAATCGATGGCCCAACTTGGGTTGAGAGCGATAACGGGAGAACGGCGAGTCGGATCGAGACCGGATTGGTACCAGCAGATAGGTATTGACGAGACAAACATTTCGTCGTTACACTCATCTCGTTGTGAAACCCCGTTCCTGCACGGCGGCAGAAACCAAAATGCATCATTGTTTTAACATTGTATTCCCCATAAGCGGACTCCAAATCGTGATTGTCGGGAATTAAAATTCTATATCGACACTGTGTAAGCAGTGGTGTATAGATGGTCACAGACTACACGCGTGGTGCCAGTTGCGTCTCGATTTGATGTCAGGTTCTCCCTCGAGAGCCAAACAGCGATCGACCGAAGTTGCTAAAATCGATGGCCCAACTTAGGTTAAGAGCGATAACGGGAGAACGGCGAGTCGGATCGAGACCAGATTGGTACCAGCAGATAGGTATTGACGAGACGAACATTTCGTTGTTACATCATCTAGTTGTGAAACTCCGTTCCTGCACGGCGACAGAAACCAAAATGCATCATTGTTCTAACATTGTATTCCCCATAAGCGGACTCCAAATCGTGATTGTCGGGGAACAAAATTCTATATCGACACTGGGTAAGCAATGGTGGATAGATGGTCACAGACTACACGCGTGGTGCCAGTTGCGTCTGGATCTGATGTCAGGTTCTCTCGCGAGAGCCAAACAGCGATCGACCGAAGTTGCAAAAATCAATGTCCTAACTTAGGTTGAGAGCGATAACGGGAGAACGGCGAGTTGGATCGAGACCGGATTGGTACCAGCAGATAGGTATTGACGAGACAAACATTTCGTCGTTACACTCATCTCGTTGTGAAACCCCGTTCCTGCACGGCGGCAGAAACCAAAATGCATCATTGTTTTAACATTGTATTCCCCAGAAGCGGACTCCAATTCGTGATTGTCGGGGAACAAAATACTATATCGACACTGGGTAAGCAGTGGTGGATAGATGGTCACAGACTACACGCGTGGTGCCAGTTGCGTCTGGATCTGATGTCAGGTTCTCTCGCGAGAGCCAAAAAGCGATCGACCGAAGTTGCAAAAATCGATGGCCCAACTTAGGTTAAGAGCGATAACGGGAGAACGGCGAGTCGGATCGAGACCGGATTGGTACCAGAAGATAGGTATTGACGAGACGAACATTTCATCGTTACATCCATCTCGTTGTGGTTCACCGTTCCTGCACGGCGGCAGAAACATTGATTTAACAACAAAAATGTGCTAAATTGGTACCACTCGAAGCAGTTTTTAGCTATTTTTACCCATACTATTACTACTCGTCTAACAACGCATATATATGGCGTTTTCCTAGTTATGAAAAGGTGTACCGACTCGCTTCTTTCAAATGAAGTATTTCTGGCAGCAGAATCTGAGTCCATGGTCCCATTTGTAGATATAAACTAACTCTTTTATATCGAAATATAGCCTACAAAACAACAATGCTCAACAATGCTATACACGACTCAGTAGAATTATTATGTTTGCAGTACGTGGCATTTGTTTTTCACGAAAATAACATATTGTGTAAGTTCAACATAGTCACCGGTACCGTAGCCACTTTTATCTACATCTAGTTCACAAGGGTTCCGGCTAAAATTGGGCCGAATCCCTTTTTTCGCCAGAATCGCGACAGGCAAATTGGACCGTTGGCTTTGATCTGACCGCAAGAAACCACAAATGCCTCCCATGTTACAGTATGGAAGTCTTTGGGTATCACTACATTGTGCCTCGGAGCTATGCGTTGTGAAATGATAAAAATGGCGACAATAGAGATTAAATTCGTTATCATGACATCCTTCTTCAATATTAATTATGTGATTAACACTTGGATACCCGTATATTAGTTCGATGAGCGTTAGCGAAGAGTTTACATGCAACTCTTACGGAGCTTTGTCTGTGTTTTGTTTGTTTGTGGTAGTGATGCCTTCGGGTAACAAATTAGGAACCGGGTACCCGCCGAAATTACCCGGGTATTACCCGGGTAATTTAAAAAAAATCGTATCGATAAAAAAAAATCGCTCAATTTGATATACCATAACACTAAACACACGTCGCTATGCTCACTCCAACAATACTCAAGTTCATACAAACTGCAGAACAATAAACAAGCAAATATACTATAGCACCTATTCAAGCTGAAAAACAACAGCGAAGTGAGAAGAAATACTAGACAAAACCCTCAAATCTTAGAGGTAGGTAATGGGTTGACTATAAATGCTTCTCAGTTTGGCATGGCAACTAAAGAGCGGGATCTAAAGAGAGGGATAATTCAGTACACTGCACGTGTGACCACAGATAACGGTATAGGTGGTGCGACTAGATTTGACGAGTGCATTATGACAAGTTGAGGGAGGTCTGGGAAGGTGGGTGAAAAAACTTATGTAGAATGCGAAGTTGAATTTCTCTCGGTAGCTTGAGTGATTTATAAAAGTTATTTTCTATATTATAGGTACTGGTTAGCAAAATTACCCGGAACCTAGACGGGTACCCGGGTAACAGAATATTACCCGGGTAATGCATTACCCGTACCCGACCCGGGTACCCGAAGGCATCACTAGTTTGTGGGCACTGCACAGGTCGCAGGGTTTGACCGATCGACATGAAACTTTTTTTTTATGCGCAAACTTATCTAAGTTAGAACTGTATAGTTTTGGGGTCGAATCGGTTGGACCATTTATGAGAAAGATCATTTCAAAGTTTCTATAAACCCCATAAGATTAGGCTGGGCGGGAAAAATTGAAAAATAAAATCTCTCCAATTTAATTCAACCTTTCCTCAAATGTGAACAAAGAAATAATACACATTACCGGTAATAAAAATTGACGTGTAATTCGGACCAGCCGTTTTGAAGAAAATAATTTAATACATGATTTTTATTTATAGAAAAGATGGAAATATTAGTGGAAAAATATTGCATTGTTAAATTCACGGCTTCCTAGATCCATTGGCATCGGATGAAGTTCATTTTATATGATCAAGGTGTGTAGAGTTTCGCTCATCTTACAACGCACATTCCGCGTTTGCCTAGTTATTATTCAACTAAAGAATAAAGTGAAAATGCATAAAACAACAATTGACCGACTTTATTTCGACTTCCTTTTTCACATTTTGTAATCAAGAAATCTAAACTTTGTGAGATAAAAATCAAGCATTACATTCAAATTGACATTGGAAATATTTGTAAATCGAAATTAACAACAATAGGCCTATAATATTTGTAAATACCATATTTCATAATATGTTATCTTACGGTTGTTATTTACTTCTATTGAATGTTTTAGACGAGCTTTAGCGAGGATTCAATTCGACATACTGAAAAAATTGGTGTTCGTTTTATGTTTTTTTTTATTTTATGTTTTTTTGTCGGTTCTCCACAGGTCAAACGGCTACAGCTATCAACTTCAAACTTTTTTTCAATATGGATCCTCATCTACCTTAGGTCTGTACAGTTTTGTGGCATTATCGGGTGGTAATTTTTTTTTTTATGAATTTTAGAAATTTCAAAAATACCCATTAGAATAACACAACGAAACAAAAAGAACAGATTTTCATTTTCCAAAACAATGAAATTTTGCGTGAAGTTGAATTACATTTGATACACATTTCTGGAAATTTTCAGCTTGATCGGGTCTGCTATTTTGAAGAAAAAACATATAATGTGCTAAATCGGTACCACTCGAAGCACTTTTTAACCATTTTTACCCATACTATCACTATCCGCTCGTCTAACAACGCATATATGGCGTTTTCCTAGTATAGGCTAATAATTCGTAATATTACGTTGTGGAGGCGGCTCTGCCGTAATACACTCGCTTTGGGTCGCGAAGGTCACCAATTCGAATATCGCTGCAGCATGACATTTTTGTTTTCATGAAATTGTGTTTCTACTAATGTTCTACTATCCTTCTTGGTTTTCTGAGAACCTATAATAATACATGAAGTCATATTGCTGTAAGAATTACTCTTACAGAGAATTGGTTTGGGGCTGTCCATAAATGATGTCACACAATTTTAGGGTATATCGAACCCCCCCTCCCCCCTTGTCCGAGTTGGTCACAGAGATGATGCCCAAAATGACAGCTCTGGTCTAGTCTTATTTGTTATTGTAACCTGCAGTTACAATAACTATGATTGGCAAATATCAGTTGGGCACCTTTAGTTATTTAGGACAATTGATTTCATCTAAATCTCTTCTGAAACGCGTTAAAACGCGTTAAAAAAGAGGTCATTTGAAAAATAATACCTGCGGGGCCAGAAGGGGGCCTTCCCCCCTTGCCCCCCGCGGGTCGCCGGCTTCGCGTTAACTCGCCGTTGCACAACTGTTCTTATATGGCATTTTCTTTTGCAAACTGAGATCGCCCCCCCCATGAATATGACCTGGATCCGCCCCTGCAGCTAGTTGCTAAAGATGCTCGTGGTCGTTCCAGAATTGCAAGCTAGCTGATCTAGCCGTGACGTATGCTGGGCCAAACTAGCGCTAGCAAAGCGCTTGATTCTGGAACGCCACTATATAACAGTACTTTAAGAATGTACGCACTTGGCATGGTCAATACTAGGAAAACGCCATATATGCGTTGTTAGACGAGCGGATAGTAATAGTATGGGTAGTAATGGTGGGAACTGCTTCGAGTGGTACCAATTTAGCACATGTTATTTTTTTTCTTCAAAATGGCTGACCCGATCGTGCTGAAATTTTTCAGAAATGTGTATCAAAATGTAATTCAACTTCACGCGAAATTTCATTTTTTGGGGAAAATAAAAATATTCTCTTTTTTTTCCGCCATGTTATTCTAATGGGTATTTTTGAAATTTCTAAAATTCATAAAAAAAAAAGTTACCCCCCAATAATGCCACAAAACTATACAGATCTAAGTTAGATGAGGAACCATATTGAAAAACGTTTGAAGTTGATAGCTGTAGCCGTTTGACCTGTGGAGAACCGAAAAAAAAAACTAAAAAGAAAAAAGAAAAAAACATAAAAACGAACACCAATTTTTTCAGTAGGTCAAATTGAATCCTCGCTAAAGCTCGTCTAATCAATTCTTTTCTGAATATTCGCTTACAGTGTGTCAATCTTTTAGCTCAAACTATGATCCTGATGGCATACTTTTGCAAAGTGAATACTCGTTCTAGGGCTGACTCGGAGCATCCCCATACACATACTCCATATGTTGCCACCGAGTGGAAAAAACATGAAAACATTCTAAAACTTCAACTTCATATAGCTTATATAGCTTTGTGAGTGTGAAGTATTATTACGATAGCACATTAACAATGCTTCAAAGATGTTGTGTATCGATTTGAAAGTATCGGTTGACAATAGACCACAGATAAGGCTGTAAACAGGCTTATCGGTAGTCTGTATATACAATTATAACCATGGGACAAATAATAGACTGATACAGAATAATTACAGGTAGACTGATGGCGTATGCATGTGTTCATGGTACATACGAAGAGTAAATCAGGGGCGTCGTTAGGGAGTCCAAGGTGGTCATTTGCACCCCACTAATAATTTATCAATTCTTTTAAATATATATATATGTTGACCAACAAATAAACACACAATGTAATATTTAGCTGAGAGAAATCGCGAAAACAACTTCAAAAACGTCCATAATGGATAAAATATATTTTTTCAATTCCAAAATGTCCATAATGGTTCAATTACTAAACTTCAAAACTTCTTGAAAATCGCGAAAATCACTTAAAATGAATATATTTAGATAATTATCTAGGAGCTTTGAAAACAACTATCATACACATTTTCAATCATTTGTACAACCATCGGATGAGACATAACGAAGAAAACGCAATAAAAGTATACATTTCATCAAATATCAGGATCAAAACATGTAACACAAAGTGTATATGCGACAGGTTGCTCTATAAATAGCAACAAGTTGAAGGTAAGATTTTCCAACCTTTGAAGTAATCCAAGGTTTTTAGACGTAGATCGAGCTGACAGAGTATTTTTCAATTCCAGATTTCCATATTTCTACGCTCATCTCACAACGCACATTCTACCATATCCTAGTCCAAGAATTCAATCCTAGACAAAGTATCAACTTTCATCGTATCAATTGACCGATCATATTGAAATGAGAAACCATAGAAATCACGCTCAACTAACGCTAATTACAAAGATATAATACAATTCCATGAATTGATAACAGCCCATACTTAATCGCGTCACATTATTCCCAGGTCTAGAATTACATGGAAGTGTAACAGTCACCAACTGTTCTATTAGATTAATTATAGTTATCCTAGTATTTATATTCATTTACGTATTTGTTATCTTCATTTCTCATGTTATTTCATGTCCCCTTAGCTTTGCCTTTTGTCAAGATCATACCTCTTTGTAAGTAGGTCACTGATCGCCTTCAGCCTAGAGTCCTCCCTTCTGAGAGCCAATAGAATAGTCGAGATTTCGCGGGTCTTCTATCCGCGAATCACAACCCTTCTTTTTTCACTTGTTTATGTTTGTAGTTTTTAACCACCACCCTTGGAATAGTTTATAAATAAGCGTGCTCTTCAAGCTCGCCAGGGAAGTTTTCATTTATTTCTACAAGTGTAACTACGCATCCTCCACGATGTAGCCAAATTAACTGTAAGTGTTTTCCATTATTATTATTAGGTATTATTATTAGGTTATGTTTTAAGTTAAGGTCCATGTTCAAATAAAATAAGGTTAATTTTAATGTTCTCTGTGTATTCCTATTGTTCAACCAACCGCTTCACAGCAAACGAACCCTCTCTCAAACCAGTTCCTTAATATTAGTATCAGGTTAAACTCCAGCGATATTATTAATAAGCAAAGGCCAAGTGTTATAGAAGTGTAACATCACAAGTATAAACACGGGGCAAGCATGAGTAGACAGAGACAGAGAGATAAGTAGGAAGACAAAATACGAGGAACAGAAGTTGTTATAGGTGAGATAGCGAAGACCAGTAATCAATTCAGAGATTTAATGGCGGGGAAGCTTTTGTTTTCCGGGGGGGGGGGGGGGGGGGGGGGGGAGCAGGGACGTACTGGCAATAGGCCCACCGGCCAGCACTGAAATTAAGAGCCCACCGAGGGGTTTACAACTCGAAAATTTGGTGTACACCTGATTTCAGATTTCAAGATTTCAGGTGATTTTAGGTGATTTCAGGTGATTTCAGGTGATTTCAAGTGATTTCAGGGATTTCAGGTGATTTCAGGTGATTTCAAGTGATTTCAGGTGATTTCAGGGGATTTCAGGGATTTCAGGTGATTTCAGGTGATTTCAGATGAATTCAGGGATTTCATGGCAAGTGTACACCTGATTTCAGGAGTTGTTAACCCCTCGGGGCCCACTTTATGGTGACCATTTAATTACTAATTAATTATATAAAACCAAATCCAGGACAAGGAAAACAGAAGATTTTTTCTTTATCAATAATTAATAGTTTTTATCGAAGCATTTTAAACATAGCCGTGGCGTAGCTAAGCTAGGATATTAGGTCGGGGGGGGGAGGGGGGCAAGAATTTTGAAAGTGCGAAAGTATCGGTCACCTTATTTGCGCGTCTTGCATTTTTTTTTTTGTTGTTGTATTGCTTAACGACCCCACCAACAGCTAGGTTATACGGTAGTACGAATGAGCGGATGATAATGAAAAGATGAAGTGATGACAGGTGAAAGGACGTTTACAAAAACCCATGCCTTATGCGGGACTCGAACCCACGCCCAACGGTGACTTCAGTTACTACCGCTAGCGATAGTTGACTGAGCCACCGGGGCGGCTCCCTGCATTGTATTTTGGAAATATTAAAATCCTCTGATCGCCCGCCTTCATTTCCAACAATGTTATTATCACAACCAGATGAAGCTTGTATTGGGCCGACACGTTAATCTTCACAGGCTCTTGCCCGTAATTGCTACGCACTAGGAAAACGCCATATATGCGTTGTTAGACGAGCGGATAGTAATAGTATGGGTAAAAATGGGTAAAAACTGCCAACGAGTGGTACCAATTTAGCACATTTCATGTTTTTCTTCAAAATGGCTGACCCGATCAAGCTGAAAATGTTTAGAAATGTGTATCAAAATGTAATTCAACTTCACGCAAAATTTCATTTTTTTGGAAAATAAAAATATTTTCTATTTTTTCTGCCATGTTATATTCTAATGGGTATTTTTGAAAATCTCATCTAACTAAGATCTGTATAGTTTTGTGGCATTATCGGGCGGTAACTTTTTATGAATTTTAGAATTTTCAGAAATACCTATTAGAATAACATGACGGAAAAAAAAAGAAAATATTTTTATTTTCCAAATAAATTGAATTTTGCGTGAAGTTGAATTACATTTTGATACACATTTCTAAAAAATTTCAGCTTGATCGGGTCAGCCATTTTGAAGAAAAAACATACAATGTGCTAAATTGGTACCACTCGAAGCAGTTTTTACCCATTTTTACCCATACTATTACTATCCGCTCGTCTAACAACGCATATATGGCGTTTCCTAGTAAACTTAAGAATTCGTCACATTATTTGGGAAATGTAGTCTCAGAAAGTGCTTGGATTAGATGGAGGCCTAACAGTAGAGGGTTCCTCGAAGTTTGCAAATCTAGAGAAGTCAAGGCAATGGGGAATTATGTGATATTCGGGGAGAAGTTAGGGGAAATAATGAGGAATGTAAATTAAACGTAATTTACTCTCATTCCATTATATTTTGAAATAATTGTAGTAAAAGATGACTTATCCCTGTATGATTCCAATTTGATGTTTATTTTGCTTCGCATCGATTTTTTTCACAATAATTATAATAAACAATTCCATTTCTCTGCATGATTCAATCCATTTTGTACATATTCCCTTTATCTAGCAATCCAGTGAATGCAAAAACATAAGACTAGATAACCGCGACAGCAGATTCTAGAATAAGAAGGACAATTTGAGCAATAATAAGTAGATATAGAATATATAAGAAGTTGGTAATTGGAAGTAAGGAATTTTTAACCATACTATTACTATCCGCTCGTCTAACAACGCATATGGCGTTTTCCTAGTAAACTTAAGAATTCGTCACATTATTTGGGAAATGTAGTCTCAGAAAAGAGTTACGCCGTGCCCATAGAAACCGGTTCAAGCCTTCAAGGAAACAAACCCTACTGTCCGTAGTCCAGACTGTACACGTATATCGCTCTTCTGGTAATAGAAATAGACATAATTATTGAAAGATTACAAAGAAAAACGCGGTGTTTATTTACTAGATCCGGTTCTATACTGATAATATTAGTACCCACGAGATATGAAGGTTTCAATTGACCGTCTCCCCTATCCCACACCACTATCGCGCGGGTGTTTCAAGCATTCAACTCTTATGAAACTTGTAGACATGAGAGATGAAGGTTCCGAGCGACCGTCTCCCCTATCCCACACCACTATCGCGCGGGTGTTTCAAGCATTCAACTCTTATGTTACGTGTAGCCATGAGAGATGAAGATTCCGAGCGACCGTCTCCCCTATCCCACACCACTATCGCGCGGGTGTTTCTAGTATTCAACTCTCTTATGAAACTTGTAGACATGAGAGATGAAGGATCCGAGCGACCGTCCCCCCTATCCCACACCACTAGCGCGCGGGTGGTTCGAGCTTTCATCCTTCTCTCTCTGGTACATGGCCGATACTGAAGGACAATATTGATAGTAACTTTTCCAAGTAGTACGGACTCGGGGTTCCCAGGCCCAGTGCTACTGATTTTTCATGCGTAAGCGAGATTTATTCTACCCCCCCCCCCTCCTCCAATGAAAAGAAGGATATGATATTATTAGACGAGCTTTAGTGAGGATTCAATTTGACATACTGAAAACAATTGGTGTCGTTTTCATGTGTTTTTGGTAGGTTCTCCACAGGTCAAACGGCTACGGCTATCAACTTCAAACTTTTTTCCATTATGGTTCCTCATCTAACTGTATAGTGTTGTGGCATTATCGGGTGGTTAGGCTTACTTTTATTTTTATGTATATTTGAAATTTCAAAAATACCCGTTAGAACAACACGGCGGAAAATAAATATTAGGCCTATTTATTCTTGTCCATTGTTGTTGTCAAGATCTCGCGATGCGATAAGTTTATAACTTAGGTATATAAGTCTATATTGCACGGAGAAGATTCGTAATTTTAAAAAACTCTCAACTAAAATTATATTTTTTCACTTTTCAAATAACAACAATGAAATAAGAAATATAATACAAATATATACTGGATTTAATTTTAAAAACTCTAAACTGAAATTACATTTTTTTACTTATTAAATAACAACAATGAAATAAGAAATATAATACAAATGTATACTGGATTTAATTTTAAAAGAACTCTAAACTGAATTACATTTTTTTACTTTTCAAATAACAACAATGAAATAAGAAATATAATACAAATATATACTGGATTAATTTAAAGAACTCTAAATGAAATACATTTTTTTACTTTTTCAAATAACACAATGAAATAAGAAATATAATACAAATGTATACTTGATTTAATTTTAAAAGAACTCTAAACTGAAATTACATTTTTTTACTTTTCAAATAACAACAATGAAATAAGAAATATAATACAAATATATACTGGATTTCATTTTTAAAAAAACTCTATAAACTGAAATTACAGTTTTTACTTTTCAAATAACAACAATGAAATAAGAAATATAACACAAAATATATACTGGATTTAATTTAAAAAAACTCTAAACTGAAATACATTTTTTACTTTCAAATAACAACAATGAAATAAGAAATCTAATACCAATATTATACTGGATTTAATTTAAAAAAACTCTAAACTGAAATTCCATTTTTTTACCTTCTCAAATAACAACAATTTGAATAAGAAATATAATACAATATATACTGGATTTAATTTTTTTTAAACTCTAAACTGAAATTCACATTTTTCAATTTATAACAACAATACAAAAAGAACTGTAATGCAAATATACATCGGGATTATTTGTCGATTGAGTAATGCGATAACATAAATGTAGGTCTATAAATACTATACCGGTATTGCATATTATGCCCAATAAGAGACTATTTTTTTTATATTGGGTTTAACGACGCACTGTTATGATAGCGCAGATCTATTGGCGTCGGATGGATGATTAATGAGATGATGGGATGATGAGATGAAGGTTCTTGGGTAATAGGAAGGATCAGGCACGTACTGGCCATTGGCCGGTGGGCCCCCAACAGTTATGTATTCGAGATATTTCGTGAAATTCCCAAAACCCGTAGAATCGAATCTAAAAACATGGACTTAGTTTTGGGGGCTCACTGTTGAGTCCTTGCCCGGAGCGCTAAAATGACACAGAACGACCATGCAGTTACAATAACTGTGATGGGCAAATATCAGTTGGGTACCTTTATAATTCTATGAGAAAACACATTTTGTGCATCCTGATCTTATCTGAAACACGTTGAACCATTTTTCAAATGTGTATAATTTCGAAAAATTCCCTGCGGGGCCAGAGGGGGGCTTGCCCCCTGTGGGTCACAAGTTCGCTGTAACGGGTCGATAGGCCTACATGACTCTTCTTATATGACATTTTTCATTGTATTTTCATATAAACGCATATTTCACTGTCTATATGACTTGCTCAAGTCTTCGCACTTATCATAATTATGTATGCACATTTTTATCAAAGGTTTATTCATGGCACCCTTTCAAAATTCTTGCCCCCCCCTGACCTAATATCCTAGCTACGCCACTTCTATATTAAAAATGCTTCGATAAAAACTATTAACTATTGACGAAGAAAAAATCTTCTGTTTTCCTCGTCCTGGATTTGGTTTTAAATAATTAATTAGTATTAAAATGGTCACCATAAAGTGGGCCCTTAATTCAGTGCTGGCCGGTGGGCCTATTACTTGCCAGTACGTCCCTGTCTATGAGTTTCTGTTGATGGTCAAGTTTTTCCGTTAAAACTGAAGTTTGAAGTAGAACATGGGTTTTGTAAACGCCCTTTCACCTATCATCACTCCATCGTTCCATTATCATCCGCTCATTCGTACCCCCGTATAACCTAGCTGTTGGTGGGGTCGTTGAGGAGCACTAAACTAAATAAAAACATATTTTCCATTCTTGCAAGTGTGTCTCTAAAATAATATTGTATAAAGTTTATTATTTTGATGATTGTTTGCTTATTTCAACGACCCCACCAACAGCTAGGTTATACGGGGGTACGAATGAGCGGGTGATAATGAAACGATGAATTGATGATAGGTGAAAGGACGTTTACAAGAACTCATGCATTTTGCTATATGGATATGCACCCACGCTAACTCCTTTTTTATTCATTTTTATTATTATTGTTAGGGTTTAGAGGCGCGTCGACAGCGAGGTCATTTTGCGCCTATGTTCATGTCCGTGTACTTTGCCATGGTTGTCAACGTTTGTGGATGTTTCAAGTATATGAAGGGAGCGGGATAGAAAAAGCTAGAAAAGTAAGATAAGATGATATAAAATAAAATAAAAGTAAAAGACGATAGATGAAGAGAAAAGTGTCAAGAAAATGAAATAAAATATAAACGCAGGGTTCAGTAAGCTCCGTCCATACACACCGTTCGCTTCCACTCGACCGAGACGGTCCGAACTTGGTCTGGACCCTCACTCCAGACCTTATCGCCATGGGTGACCCTGCTGGACCCCTATTCCTGAGATAAATGAGATGTGAGAAAAATCAGTGAGAAAACGAGATCTCACATAAAATATGAGATGAAATATGTCATTATTATATGAGATAGTTTTCTCACTGATTTTTCTCACATCTCATTTATCTCAGGAATAGGGGTCCTGGAAGCGAATAAATTGCTCCCGACGATAGCTCTGGAGAAAATTGGGCCACGCAAACCCCCACACCACGTCAAGGTATTGGGAACCTTCGAGGGGGCGCCAACTCCTAATTTTGCAGATTCCAAAGCTAGGAAACATGAGGGTGTATTGTTGGGTCTTTCAGTTTCGCGTGGTGAATAAAACTCGAATTATATTTTGAATCGGATTATTGCATCTTCGACGATTAATTAATTGAGTAGTGTAGGCCTACTGTTTTTTTGTGCTAGATATTTTCTACAAAAAATACTTCAATGTAAACAGGAGAAATGCTGAGCGAAAAACACGTATATTTGCCTTACTGTTTTTATGCATTGAATATCACTAGGAAAACGCCATATGTGAGTTGTTAGACGAGCGAATAGTAATAGTATGGGTGAAAATGGGTAAAAACTGCTTCAAGTGGTACCAATTTAGCACATTTTATGTTTTTTCTTCAAAATGGCTGTCCCGATCAAGCTGAATTTTTTTAGAAATGTGTACCGGTATCAAAATGTAATTCAACTTCACGCAAAATTTCATTTTTTTGGAAAATGAAAATATTTTCTTTTTTTTCCGCCATGTTATTCTAATGGGTATTTTTGAAATTTCTAAAATTCATAAAAAAAAGTTACCGTCCGATAATGCCACAAAACTATACAGATCTAAGTTAGATGAAGAACCATATTGAAAAAACGTTTGAATTTGATAGCTGTAGCCGTTTGACCTGTGGAAAACCGACAAAAAAACATAAAAAAAAAAAAAAAAAAAAACATAAAAACGAACACCAATTTTGTTCAGTATGTCAAATTGAATCCTTGCTAAAGCTCGTCTAATAAATTATATTATAGTTCACTATACATTCAATGCTTACAGCTAGTTATATATATATAACACGAAACTAATGTAATTTGTACCGTGGTGAGAAACATATCTGGTTCATCAGTATAAAGCTGGTTTCACAGTTCTCTAGAACGCTCTTGCCTATCCGTCGGTATAGGCTTCTGTCAAGTAACAAATGCCCAACAATCGTTACTACAGCAACAAAGGCAACTGGAGAGCTACCAAACATTCTGGTTAGTCAATTCCAACTAGTGGACATTGTTGTCTGTCTCTTGCGACAATGAGTGACGTCACTTGACAGGAGCTAATAATTCTAGATTATAGGCACCGTCGGCCTATGGTGTAACACACTTGAACCATGCTTGGACCACTGCGCATTAGTCTTATAGGCCTATATATGTTTCTTGCCTAATTATTACACTTTCCAATCTGCAATCTACCCTTTCCCTTTCCACCTAATAGGTATAGTCATTGGTGTATTCGTAAAAATAAAAGTACCAGGGCGGTGATGACTGAAAAAAAAACATTCATCCCAACTCGACGGGGGAGGGAGGGGGGCTTATGAGACAAAATCAAAGTACCAGGGCGCCGCCCCGGCCCGAATACACCACTAGGTATAGTCTATTATCACAGCTTTTACATAGATATAGACCTATGTTCGCTCATTCGTACACCCCCAATACCTACCTGTTAGAAATATTGATGGGATCGCTCACATCACAATCGAGGGGTTAACAACTCGCTAATTTGGTGTACACTTGATTTCAGGTGATTTCAGAGATTTTCAAGAGATTTCAGGGGATTTGAAGAGATTTCATACGGATTTCAATGGGATTTCATGGCAAGTGTAGGCCTACACCGGATTTCAGGAGTTGTTAACCCCTCGCACACAATAGGGATAGTTAGTGTTTGGTCAACCTAGCTGTAACCTGTAAGCAAACTGGAACCTATGTCGATAAGTCGTTAAACAGTAGCCTAGCTGTTGTTGAAGTCGTTGAGCAAATAATATCAGCCGTTGGTCTAGGGTCTTGCAGCAAACAAATTGGCCTACCTAGCTGTTATTGGGGTCGTTAAGCATTCAAAGATCAATCAATCAATAAATCTCGACACACAATTCACTGATTTTCGGTACAATACTGAAGACACAGGGACTTGGGGTGACCATCCGTCCCGGAAAACCGGGATTGTCCCGGATTTCCATCTCTTGCCCCGGTGTCCCGAAAACGTATTTCGGGCCACACATTTGTCCCGGTTTCGGCAAAAGAACGGAATTCCCAATCATTGAGTTAATAATTCTCGTAAAATAGGGAATTTTTGTTCTTGAGCCACAATTAAAGGTATTTGCTATAGCTGTACGAATACGATACCGAGAACAGCTTTCAACGCTGTTTCATTCCCTTTATAAGTTACCGCTCGAGCGCGGCAGGCTATACGACTGTCAGAAAAATCATAACCACCCACGTAACTATAGAGACTCCCCCCCTCGTAGGTGACATGTCTGGACCTGTGGGTCTGTGACACACTACATAGCCTACACTGCGTGCACAGGAATCAACACATTTATTTATTACTTAATTTAGTTCTTATTCAGTGCGGCTCAGTGTCGGTTTGATTTAGCTACTGTTTGGGTGTATTTTGATGTGATCATGTGTGGAACCCTTACCCGTAACCCTTAAGGGCTTTATTCCCCCCCCCCCCCCCCCCCCCCTCCCTGATCACCGGCTTCGCGGTATATTCTCTCCTAATTTTTTTGTCCCGGATTTTTTTTCCTACTTATGGTCACCTTAGACTCAGTGCAAGTCTTGGGTAGGCCTAGTCATTGAGCTTTTAACGCTATAAACTCGACCTGTTGAAGGGGTCGTTAACCAAGAACTATTGATGGGATCGCTCACACGCATAGCTTTTGGTAGGTTCGTTAAGCAAAGAATTACCTGCTCATTCGTACCCCCCTGTTGGCAGGGACGACCAGGTCGTCTAGTTAGCCAACAATACCAAGGGAGAGGGTACCTAGCTGTTCTGTTTGTAGGGTCGTTAAGCAAACAGTATCCTGGCTGTTGATGCAGTCGTTAAGCAAAGAAATAGCAAGCTGTTGGTGGGGTCGTTCAGAAGACAAATAAGGCTACCTAGCTGTTAGCGGAGTCGTTAAGCAAACAGTAACCTAGCTGTTGATGAATTCGTTAAGTTGTTAAGCAGTAACCTAGCTGTTCTTTGTTGGTAGGGCCGTTAAGCAAACAGTAACCTACCTGTTGATGGGGTCGTTAAGCAAAGAAATACCTAGCTGTTGACGAAGTCGCTAAGCAAAGAAATACCTAGCTGTTGGTGGGGTCGTTCAGCAGACAAACAGGCTTATCTAGCTGATAGTGGGGTCGTTAAGCAAACTGTAACCTAGCTGTTGATGAAGTCGTTAAGTTGTTAAACAGTAACCTAGCTGTTCTTTGTTGGTAGGGCCGTTAAGCAAACAGTAACCTACCTGTTGATGAGGTCGTTAAGCAAAGAATACCTAGCTGTTGATTAAGTCGTTAAGCAAAGAAATCCCTGGCTGTTGGTACGGTCGTTCAGCAGACAAACAGGCCTATCTAGCTGATAGTAGGGTCGTTAAGCAAACTGTAACCTAGCTGTTGATGAAGTCGTTAAGTCGTTAAACAGTACGTTAGAAAGAAAATCCCTGGCTGGTGGTACGGTCTTTCAGCGAACAAATTGGCCTACCGGTACCTAGATGTTATTGGCGTCATTACGCATTCAAAGATCAATCAATCAATCAATAAATCTAAAAACACAATTCACTGATGTTCGGTACAATACTGAAGACACACTCACACAGTGCAAGTCTTGAGTGGGCCTAGTCATCGAGTTTATAACACTAGGGGCCTATAAACTCAATGACCATCACCTACGTCTAGGCCAACGATAATAGGCCTAGGCCTAGCCAGAAGAGGAATAGACGGTAGAAACTTACCATGAGAATTCTCGGAGTAAACAAAATCCAGGACCCAATAAAAGTCACAAATCACTTTGGTAAACGTCGTAATTATGTTCACAATCAATTCTTACAAGGACGATTTCAGGAGCAGAAGGAAATCGCAAGACGTAAAAGAGCTGAATTACACACAACCTATCTCGCGGCAAATCTCAACAACTTGTGACAAGTTGATTGTATTTTGGTTCGTGTTCTTCGCGCCGCTCCGCATGCCGTTTCATATCAACATGTGTCTACGTTGCGCGCGCAGCACCGCTAGCACACGCAGTCAAAAATTCGAACGTGTTTGGCCAAGACTTGTCCATAGAGTTCGGTACGTCGCAGTAAGAGAGGCTAGACTGGGATCTAGCCTCTCTACTCGTAACAACTGATTGTAAACCGTAGCAGGCATTGTTGTTGTTGTTGTTGTTGTTGCGAGCATGGGCGTCGGCAGGAAGAAATTTAAGGGGGGGGGCAAAATATCCCAAATTCGAAAATGCACAAGTCCCAATGAGAGTGGGGAGAGGGGGAAAAATCCAAGGGGATTTTTCGAAATTCCATCGTTTTATGGTGTTTTGGGAGGTTTTGTGACTATTGATCAGCTTTGATTTTTATAGAGAAAGAAGACTGATAATGTTGAATTGGTTGAATTCTATGCAAGTAGTTGATCCTATCCATCTTTTCAAATATTGCATCATACAAATGAAAATGAGTTATTAGAATCTGATTGGTCTGTATGATACCCAATATCAAAATTTCCAGGAAATAAGAACAGCCAATAAATCATATTCGTCAGTCGGCGAAGGCAGCCTTGTCTACCCACCCCAGTCACTTCAGACTCATGACCACCCGCGTAACAAGACATGTTACAATATGTCACCGGTACAGTCGGTACAGACCAATCAGATTCTAATAACTCATTTTGGCTATTTTGTATGATGAAATATTCAAAAAGATGAATAGGATCAACTAATTGCATAGAATTCAACCAATTCAACATTATCTGTCGTCTTTCTCTATAAAAATCAAAAGCTAATTAAATAGTCACAAAACCTCCCAAAACACCATAAAACGATGGAATTTAAAAAAAATCCCCTTGGGGAACCCTCTCCCCCACTCCCAGGGACGGATTGGGGATATATTCCGGCCCTGGCAAATCTTTTCAACCAGCCCTAGCGTACTGTTGTAGAGCATCAAGTAAACGGGGATTGGCGGTATGCGTTTGACCCATCATTAAGGAATGGGGAGACGGTCGATCGGAGGTCGGAATCTTTGTTGAAATGTGGATACAAGTAGCGCATTGTATTTCTAAAATCATGAATGTATTCCTCAACCCACTGACTCACAGTCCTTATCGGAAAGACTTATGAAAGAAATAATAGCATACTAAATTATATTATTAATTATGTTTTTTTGCGTTTTACTCTTAATTGTGAATGACGTACGAATACCACTCGCATCATCGCATACTTTCTGAAGAACTGTAGTGTTGTGTTGCAAATATATTATCACGTCTCTATTTCAATGAGTTCATATTTGCATAAACTATGAGTGCCGGCCCTAAGTGAGGCGGCCCACCGGGAAAATGCCCGGTTGCCAGAAAACCCAGTCCGCCCCTGCCCACTTCCATTGGAACTTGTGCATTTTCGAATTTGGGATATTTGGCCCCCTTTGAATATCTTCCTGCGACGCCCATTGTTGACCATATTGACGTTGATCCTGGGAACAAGTGGATGCGAGACGCAATTATAATTATTATAATCGCAGGTGTCAGGTGTTTCATTTGTACAACAATATGAACCGAGTTACAAAAATAATAAATTACTAATTATTATTGTAGACACTCTTTCAATAAAGAAAAATAGGTATTCAATTTTATAATATTTATATATATGTATATAATTTTAGTCTGGGTCGTACATTGTTTGTTGAATAATTGTTATCGTGTAATATTACAATTTCATTGTTTCCCATATAAGGCACCACAAGGACATTATTGAATAAATGAAAATATGAAATAAATAAATAAAATAGAAATCTTACAAACCCGAAAGACACTACGAGTTACATATTTGCATATTTTATTTATTCATTACAGATTGTTCATAAAACAGGTGGTAATGGTTACTATACCTAATGAAATTACAATCAAACATAGGGTCTACTCAATAAATTATACTCCGTTATTTTTTCTTAGCTCTCTTCTTAAATCACTGATCTTCGTTATATTCTTGATATCTTCTTCCAATTCATTCCATTCCCGCGTCGTTCTTTGAATGAATCCATATTTACCTACTTCTCTATCCACTTTTTCCACTTCCATTCTTACTCCTCCCCTTGTACTTCTTTGTAATCCCTTTCCAATTCTATTGCTAAATTCATCCCATCCTGTATATTCATTCTTCACATTCTTCAACAAAATTGCACAATCTTTCTATTTGTATTCGTTTCGCCAAATTTCCCCATCCCATTTCCTCAATCATTTCCCCTGGTCATTTTACACCTATGTCCATGTCCGTGTACTTTGCCATAGTTGTCAACGTTGGTAGATGTTTCAAGCATGTGGAGGGAGCGGGATAGAGAGAGCTATAGAAGTAAGATTAAGATGATACCAAATGAAATAAATAAAACAAGGCGATAGATTAAGGGAAAAGTGACAAAAAAAAAAAAAAAAAGCAACGTTCCCCATACAATACTCTGGTCACCAAAATGCTTCCACTCGACCGAGACGGTTCGAACTTATTCTGGACCCCTTTTTTGGGAGCAAATAAATTGCTCCCGGCAACAGCTCTGGAGATCACTGGACCAGCACAGGTAGCACAGTGGTTAACGCGCTCGCTTCATGTGATCCGGGAGGCGAGGTTCGATCCCCGCCGCCGACCATCTTTACAGAGGTTTTCATGGTTTCCCTCTGTAGTCTAGGCTAATGCCAGGATGGTTCCTACAATAAGTCGGCCATGACTGCTTCCTTCCCACTATCCTTCCTATTACCCAAGAACCTTCATCTCATCATCCCATCATCTCATTAATCATCCATCCGACGCCAATAGATCTCAGTTATCATAACAGTGCGTCGTTAAACCCAATATATATAAAAAGAAATAACTGGAGATCACGCAAGCCTCTACACCACGTTAAGGAGTCCGGATCCTTTGGGGTGGGGGGGGGAAAGGCACCACAAAGATAGACTATCCGCATGTCGATTCACAGTGAGACGGTCTCATCTCACCACGCTGTAAGTTACAGAATAGGGCTCCTGAACGAAATTTGTGTTATATATTATATATATGTATATATTTGTATTCATTCATAAAATTACAGCTTTGAACCATTTGACATGTCCAGTGGCATTTAGATATGAATGAATGAATATTGGGGTTTACGGCGCATGAGTTGTATTGCGCCGTTTTTTTTTTTTTAGTTTTTTTTTGTATCATAATGCAACTATTAATAGTTACGCGTCATTTCATAATTAATTCAATAATCGAAGAATTTTATTTTTACAAACGAGAGCATGCGAGTTAATTTAGCGAAATATCAGTTTTTTGGGGTGATGACTTTTGAATTGTTCATGACATCGAAATTCTGGTACTGAAGAAACACAGATATTTTTTATACCCTCAATATGATGTGGAACCTTGGATTCTAAAATTATCACAGGTATACAGCTAAAAAATGTGTTTTTCAGATGTATTTTCATGTGAATTATGTGTTATAATTTGACTAGTTTTCATTTATCTCATTTTATGTCAAAAAACTATCTATTTAACTTTTAGTTTTAGTAGCACATTAGTATGAGCATTTAGAATATACGCCTATCCATTCGAGAAAAATGGTGTATTGTATCAAATATGATTGTATTTAATCACATCACACTGTAGATATATAATACTCTCTCTCTATACACACACACACACACACACACATATATATATATATATATATATATATATATATTATATATATATATATATATATATATATATATATATATATCACATTGTAGCTGTACCAATGTTTACTTCTCTGTGGTTGCACGTACACGATATTTTTCATTTCATAACAAGACCGGTTTGGTAAAGTCGACTATGATTGGACGGTTCTGCCACTATAAGCACGAACGGTATTGGCTGAACGATGCACGTCAAAAACGTACACTTTTGTGGAGGTTAGGCCTAGACCTATTTCTTGAATTTTAGGGTTATCGTAGAGTTTACCGTTGAGTATTGATATTAATGAAAAGAATTTTCAGATAGTTTTGTAGCTGAGAGTGCAGTACAAGATGGATGATGTAAAAACATCAGTTGGTACAGAAAGTACAGAAGATCTTACTCTCACTCTAACAGAAAATGCTATAGAAAGTGAGGTTAAGGCCGACGAAGACGATGTAAACAATAAGCCTAAGCCTACCACTGATATCGAAGAACCAGGCAAAGGTAAATTATTATTCAAAAAACCTGACTTTGGATGTCTAGTTGGTCCAAGGCGAGGAAAAATTGCTGGAAAGTTACGCATCGCAATGCAAGCGTCGAACCTGTTCCAAAAACTAAGGACACTGTATCGCAAGAGGAAACACCAAGATTAGACAACGTCACCGACATTCCATCAGATAATGAAAATTCAACAAACCATCAGATGAAAAGAGCTCTACTTCAAAATTTCAAAACAGTCTCCAGCTCAGAAACTAAACGAACAACCAATACCTTACAAAGAACCAAGTGGGGCGGTTATCCGAAAGCAAACTACAGTTTCGAAATCCTTAAGTCCGGTAAAATATTAGAACAATACGATCTAAGCACGAAATCTTTTCACGTTTTTGGCCCGACTGGCAAATTGTCACGTACCGCTGTTACATCCGACTATATCGCGGTTCCACGCTGTCATACAATATCGTGTAGAAGACACAAAAGAACACCCGTCGGGATTTATCTGTACGATCTCGGTAGTACTCACGGTTCATTTCTCAACAAGAATCGTGTGAATCCAATATGTACATTCGATTACATGTGAGTACACTTGTGACTGTATGACATGAGAGGCAGCTACGGTACCTAAATATATTACCCTACTAGTGTTAGCCTTGCCATAGATAAAGTCAATCTGTTTTGGGGTTATGTTTCTCTTTTCTCAAACCAGTTGTACCTTCTGCTTTCCTGAAACGGAAAAGCTCATTCAACTCATAATACGTAATTAGCGGAAATAACTATAGGCTCATACTTAATGCCGGTACCTACTAATTGTATAATATAATATCTTTAAATAGTTATAATGTTGAATATAAAAATTCCAATTTCAATCAAAATTAGTACAATTTCAATTAGGTAATATGATTTTACTTTCAATTTGAATTCACAAAATATCTATAATGGAGCCTATAGCCTACAGGCCTATATAAATTACTATTTACATATTTTTTTTGTAAGATTTTTTGATAATAATTCCTCTAACCGTACCAGGTTGGCCACATTCTGAAGTTTGGCTGCAGCACTCGCCTGTTTGTCCTCCAAGGACCTGCCGAGGACGAGGAAGACGAATCAGAGCTGAGCGTCACGCAGATCCAGGACCAGCGCAAGGACGAACTAATCCGGAGGAAGCTGGACAAGCTGAAGGGGGTGGAGGGGACCGACGGAAGATGACCAGGGCATCAGCTGGGGCATGGGTAAGGGCGGTGCTATTTATAGATGAGCGTTGGCAAAGATTTCCATCCTACTCTTATAGCATATATAATATACTAGTGATAACTTCGGTTCCTTAAAATCAGAACCGGATAACCGATTTGCAAAACCGGTTTAGAACCGATTCTCAGACATTTCTTGGTCGAAAATGAGAGTAAACTTTCATCTAGATGATCTCTTACATTGGCGCGAGTTTATTTCTTGTTTGCAGGCGTCATCATATCATTCGATTATCTTCGGCCAATTTCGAGTATTCGACACTTATGCGCATGTCTTTTCTTTCACATTTTGAGTTTTACTGCACATGGAGGAGAAAAGACAAACAAATAGGTCTAATGTACGCGATATTGCGACAACACAATGAAAAAAATCCATCAATTATACATAATAACTCAATCAACATGATGAATAAATGAAAAAATTATCACAGAAGGATCGATTCTCTATATTTCAGTACCGATTGAACCTGGAATCAATCTAGAACCGGTTTTCGGTTAACCGAAGTTAACCCTAATATATATATATACTCTTATTATGTAGGATATATACTCTTATGGCTATTATAGCTAAAATTTCATGCCCTGAGCTATAATCCAAGACTACACCTAATGTAACCGAGTATAATGTTGATTGTTCACGTTGTTTTGGACAGACGAGGATGTCAAAGATGACGAGCCCATCCATCAGTACGATAGCTATAGTCCCTGATTACACCCGAACCTAATTAGATGAGCGTAGCGAAGATTTTCACTGAACTCTTACGGAACTTTGTCTGTGCGTTTTTTTTTTTTTTTTTTTTTTTTTGTAAACACTGCACAGGTCGCAGGGTTTGACCGATCGACATGAAACTTTTTTTTTTATATGCAAACTTATCCAACTTAGAACTGTATAGTTTTGAGGTCTAATCGGTTGGACCATTTTTGAGAAACATCATTTAGAAGTTTCTAAAACCCCATAAGATTTGCTGCAAGCAGAAAAAAATAAAAATAAAATCTCTTCAATATGATTCAAATTTTCCACAAATGTGAACACAAGAATAATATACATGAATAAAAATTAGTTTGATATTCGGACTAGCCGCTTTGGAGAAAATAATATAATAAATGTATTTTATTCATCGAAAGATAGAAATATTAGTTGAAAAAATGCTGCATTGTCAAAGTCACGGCTTTCTAGATTCATTGACATCGGATGAAGTTCATTTCGAATGATCAAGGTTTGTAGAGTTTTCGATTATACTTTATATAGACATCTCGCTCATCGTACAACGCACATCCTGCGTTTTGCCTAGTCTAAGTGAGTATAATATTGACGGTTGACGTGTTTTGTACAGACGAGGATGCGAGGAAGAGACGGACTTGACGATCAACCCGTTTGCCGTGACGAACAACGAGGAGTTGTATCTGGACGACCCGAAGAAGACGCTACGAGGCTGGTTCGAGCGGAGAGGGTCACGAGCTGGTGTACGACGTGGAAGAGAAGGGGACGGCACAGTTTCTCTGTCAGATAGAGTAAGTCGTACCGCACTCGGAGCGACGGGAGAGAGGAGACGTTTTTAGGAGAGAGAGAAATTTCTCCGGAGCGAGGGAACAAGGAGATTTTATTCCATTTTATTCAGTATATATATATTTTTTTGTGATGCTGCTTAACGAACCCACCAGCAGCTAGGTATACGGGGGTACGAATGAGCGGGTGATGATGAAACGATGAAGTGATAATAGGTGAAGAGATGTTCTAACTTCTAAATGAGTAAAATTATGTCGAAAAATCAAAAAAAAAATGTGTTGTACAATAATTAGAAGGAACTGTTTTCTTTTTAAAAAATACAGTGAAACCTCTATCCATCGTGTCTCAAGGCACCAGGAAAACGAAACCATCCATGCAGGAAACGATCCATCCAGGAGAATTTAACATTAGTTATATGGGAGTGGGGTGAGAAATAATGAATGATACAAGCAGGAATACGATGGATCCGGAAACGATGCACAGAGGTTTCACTGTGTACTTTTACATGTGTACTTTGATACAGTATTACACAAATATACTAATATCATGTTTTAGAAGTTTTTTGATGATAAATGAGGGTTTTGTACTTTACTCACTTTGGGCCAGAGTTGGGGTGACCAGACATCCCGGTTTTCCCGGGATTGTCCCTGTTTTGAGCTTCTTGTCCCGCATCCCCGAGAACTTTCTCGGACCAACAAATGTCCCGGTTTTTTAAAAAATGGAATAAATATAAGTAACTGGGTATGCAATTACTATATAGGCCTAGAAAAACATATAGTCTTGATTCTATATGACTAGAAAAAACACTCAAAATATTGCTAGAAGACTATACAAATTCTCAAAACTTGGAGCCCTTGATTCCCCCCCCCCCCCCCCCCCCCCCCCCTCCCCCATAATAAAATTTTAGAGTAACGATTTCGACTACGCCCGTCTTGGCTTTGTCCCAGATGTCTCTTTTCTGAATATGGTCAACCTAGGCCAAAGTCACTGCGCTTTACGGTATACCGTTGTGTTGCAGGTTGCCCGTGGAGAAGTGCCAGGGGCGGGGTCGTCGTGGCGGAAGCTCTTGTCAAGGGGAAGAAGAAGGAAGCTGTGGTCCGTGCGCGCTGGAGGCGTGTAGGATACTCGACCGCTACGGTCTGCTCAGGCAAGCTAATCACGGTAAGCCGACAACCTTGCCGCTACTGTCACTTGGAATAACGTCATAGGTAGGATTACCAGACGTCCCGGTTTTCTCAAGATTATCTTCGTTTTTAGTTCACTGTCAAGGTGCAGGGATGTCGCTAGGATTTCTGTATTGGGGGGGGCGCAGATAAGAATTGGAAATATCATCGAGTAATATCGTCGGCTAATTCAGTTTTTTCGGCAAGAAACAGGGATGAATTTGTGTAGTTCTGTGTACTTTATTATCGCTAAATATGAAATATCGTTGGACGAGGAACACAAAGCATGCGTTACGTGTGTATTAGTTATTCGCTATAATGAGTTTTGTAATGCCAAAACGAGTTGGAGATCTGAATGAATTCGAAGAAACGTGTCACCGGGATCCAGAATTATTCTCGTAGAAACGAACCATGTATGTTTATCACTTCTGGAAGGAAGTTTGAGGAAGTCTAGTTTATACTGATATTGATAAGTATAGCAATATTTCATTGTGTGTTTATTCGTAATAGGTGAACATTTATATATTTTCAAAGAGGATTCATTATTGGGGGGGCGCAAATGTCGATTGGGGAGGCGCGCGCCCCTCCTTGGACCCCCTAACGACGTCCCTGTCCAGGTGTCCCGAGAAATGTTCTCGGGACCAACAGATGTCCCGGGTTTTTTTAATGGAAGAATTATAAATAACTGGATATCTTACATATTCTAAAATTTATCTCGTTTAAAATTTAAAACAGGGCCTACTTGTATCTTTTGAATAAATTTTCAAATTGCACATTTTTTTTTTTTCAAATGGTATTTTATTTAAAGTAAACAAGTCCAAAATCGACACATATAAATATTCCCACAAAGCCGAAGGCTCATCTGTGGAACAGAACATGATAGAAACATATCAAAACAGACGTGTCCATCCAAGAATATAAAAGAATCAATAATAAACTT
>OU015475.1:4282043-4442043 GCA_907164805.1 Brachyptera putata
GGTGGCTTAGCCCCCACACGCTTCGCAGGAAAAAATTTGAAAATGTTTTTCAAACAAAAGATTCAGTGCGTTTTGGTACGTTGTAATTCTACATAACGTGGCTGGCAGACCTGGGAAGCCCAAGTTAAGTATACCTTATACTGGATTTTATTTTAAATATTACTTTGTCCATGGTTAGTTATAAAATAACAGATGACAAAAGATCAGCGCCCCACATCACCGCCTGTCTCCGCCTTTAAAATTGGAAAAGGGCTACGCCCGCCCCTCAAAAAAAGTACCAGGGCGCCCCTGGGACCACCCTGGCACCACTGCATTGCCTGCTCTACGCTTCATCTCACAACGAACATTTCTACCTTCCTAGTCCAAGAATTTCAATCCTAGGAAACCAATATCAACTTGCATGTATGAATTGCCCGATCACATTGAACTGAGAAACATAGAAATCACGCTAAACTAACGCTAATTACAAAGATAGAATACAATTCCATGAATTGATAAAGCACTATTTAAATCGCCCTTCACGTTTCCAGGTCTAGAGTTACATGGAAGTGTAACAGTCACCAATGTTCTATTAGATTAATTATAGTTTATCCAGAGTATATTCAGGTACGTATTTATCTTTATTTATCATGTGATATCATGTCCCCTTGCTTCGCCTTTTGTAAAAATCAACCTCTTTGCAAGTAGGTCCTGATTCGCCTTCAGCCTAGAGTCCTCCCTTTTGGAGAAAATAGATATCCAGGATTTCGCGGGTCTTCCACCGCGAATCACAAACCTTCTTTTTCACTGGTTTATGTTTGTAGTTTTTTAACACCACCCGTGGAATGTTTATAATAAGCGTGCTCTTCAAGCTCGCCAGGGAAGTTTTCATTATTTCTACAAGTGTACTAAGCATCCTCCACGATTAGCCAACTTAATGTAGTGTTTTCCATTATATTATTAGGGATTATTTTAGATGTTAAGTTAAGGTCCATGTGCAAATAAAATAAGGTTAATTTGTAATGTTTCTGTGTATTCCTATTTGTTGCCAACAAACCGCTTGCACAGCAAACGAACCCTCTTCAAACCGTTCCTTAATATTAGATACAGGTTAAACTCCAGCGATATTATTAATAGCAAAGGCCCAAGTGTTATAGAAGTTGTTAACATCACAAGTATAAAACACGGGGCAAGCACTGAGTAGACAGGAGACCAGGAGAGATAAGTAGGAAGAAAAAAGACGAGGAACAAGAAGTGGTTATAGGTGAGCTAGCGGAAGACAGTAATCAATTCAGAGATTTAATGGCGGGGAAGCTTTGTTCCGGGGGGGGGGGGGGGGAGCAGGGACGTACTGGCAAATAGCCCAGGCCAGCACTGAAATATTAAGAGCCCGACGAGGGGTTTACAATCGAAAATTTGGTGTACACCTATTTCAGATGTCAAGATTTCAGGTGATTTTAGGTGATTGCAGGTGATTTTCAGGTGATTTCAAGTGATTCAGGTGATTCAGGGGAATTTCAGGTGATTCAGGTGATTTCAGATGAATTGCAGGGATTCAGATGAGTTCAGGGGATTTAGATGAATTCAGGGATTTCATGGCAAGTGTACACCGATTAAGGAGTTGTTCACCCCTCGGGGCCACTTTTATGGTGACCAGTTAATTACTAATATTGTATAAAACCAACTCAGGACAAGAAAAAGAAGATTTTTCTTTACAAAATAATGTTTTTATCGAAGCATTTTTAAACATAGCCGTGGCGTAGCTAGCTAGGATATAGGGTCGGGGGGGGAGGGGGGCAAGGAATTTTGAAAGTGCGAAGTATCTGGTCAACTATTTGCGCGTCTGCATTTTTTTTCTTTGTTGTTGTATGCTTAACGACCACCAACAAGTAGGCTTATAGAGGTAGTGAAGAATGAGCGGGGATAATGAAAACTATGACGTGATGACAGGTGACAAGGACGTTTACAAAACCCCATGCCTTATGCGGACCGAAACACCCCGCCCAACGTGTGTGACTTCAGTTACTACCTCTAGCGCTTAATTGACCTGAAGCCACCGGGGCGGCTCCCTGCATTGTATTTTGGAAATATTAAAATCCTCTGATCGCCCGCCTTCATTTCCAACAATGTTATTATCACAACCAGATGAAGCTTGTATTGGGCCTACATGCAAGCCGGAACAGGTCTTCCCGTAATGTTACTACGTACTAGGAAAACGCCAATATGCGCTGGTGGTTAGACGAGTGGATTGAGATAGTAATAGTAGGGTAAATGGGTAAAGGACACCCACTGACTCTCGAGTGGTACCAATTCAGCACATTTTATGTTTTTTTTCATAATGGCTGACCCGATCAAGCTGAAAATTTGCTGAAAAAGTAAAGTAAATTCCTAATAATTTTTAGTTTTTAACCAATATTTTTATTCTAATATTTACTACTAATATTTTATTAATATTTTACTAGACCGAAATACAAAATTTGTGTCTTTAAAAAATACACTAGGTCATAATTGCATAAGTTTTTATCTCGGGGGGGGGGGCTTTGCCCCCCCCCCCCCCCCCGGGACCCCGCTGGTATGCCTGGATTCGACACTGGCGAAGACCATTTGTCAACGTTTAAAGCCTTTGTACATGTGGTTTGAACTTTGAAGGCGCGTCGACAGCGAGGTCATTTAGCGCCTACAAGTTCATGTCCGTGTACTTTGCCATAGTTGTCAACGTTTGTGGATTATTACTGGGAAAACGCAGAATGTACGTTGTGAATGAGCGTAGAAATATGGAAATCTGGGATTAAAAAATGTTCAGTCAGCTCAATCTACATCTACAGACCTTGGACTACTTCAAACGCTGAAAAACCTTGCCCGCAACTTGTTGCTATTTATAGAGCAACCTGTCGCATATACACTTTGCATTACATGTTTTGATCCTGATATTCGATGAAATCTATACTTCTATTGCGTCTTCTTCGTTATATCATCCGATTGTTGTACAAATTATTGAAAATGTGTATGATGGTTGTTTATTCTGTATGAATTTGAAAGCTTTTGAAACAAATCGTTTTTCAAGTATTTCCCCTGTAAGATCAGACAAGCCGTTTTGAAGGAAATAATTTGTTTTCAAAAGTGTACTCCCTCTAGGCCACTGGCCTCCCCCTAGCCCCGACATTTTTGAAGAATAATGAAGAATAAATATTTGGGTTTTACGGCGCGTCGACATCTAGGTCATTGTGCGCCGACATAATTTTTGAAACACAAAATTGTGTGTAATTATTTCTACTAGGAAAACGCCATATATGCGTTGTTAGACGAGCGGATAGTATGGTTAAGAACTGCTTCGAGTGGCACCAATTTAGTACATTTTATGTTTTTTCTTCAAATGGCTGACCCGATCAAGCTGAAATTTTTAGAAATGTGTACCAAAAAGTATTCAACTTCACGCAAAATTTCATTTTTTGGGGAAAATGAAAATATTTTCTTTTTTTCCGCCATGTTATTCAAATGGATATTTTTGAAATTTCTTAAATTCATTAAAAAAAAGTTACCGCCCGATAATGCCACAAAACTACACAGATCTAAGTTAGATGAGGAACCATATTGAGAAAAAGTGAGAAGTTGATAGCTGTAGCCGTTTGACCTGTGGAGAACCGTGTGGAGAATAATCATCCAGAATTCGTCACATTATTTGGGAAATGTAGTCCTCAGTAAAGATTACGCCGTGCCCATAGAAACCTGTTCCAGCCTTCAAGGAAACAAACCCTACCGTCCGCTAAGTCCAGACTGTATACACGAATATAGTTCTTCTGGTAATAGAAACAGACATAATTAGTGAACGATTACAAAGAAAAACGCGGTGTTTAGTTACTAGATCCGGTTCTATACTGATAATATTAGTACCCACGAGATATGAAGGTTTCAATTGACCGTCCTCCCCTATCCCACACCACTATCGCACGGGTGTTTCAAGCATTCAATTCTCTTATGAAACTTGTAGACATGAGATATCAATGCTCCGAGCGACCGTCTCTCCTATCATACACCACTATCGCACGGGTGTTTCAAGCATTCAATTCTCTTATGAAACTTGTAGACACGATATGAAGGTTTCAATTGGCCGTCTCCCCTATCATACACCACTATCGCGCGGGTGTTTCAAGCATTCAATTTTCTTATGAAACTTGTAGACATGAGATATGAAGGATCCGAACGACCGTCCCCCCATCCACACCACTAGCAGGCGGATGTTCGAGCTTTCATCTCTCTCTTGTACATTACATGGCCGAAACTTTTCCAAGTAGTAAGGACTCGGGGTTCCCAGGCCCGGTGCTACTGATTTTCAGCGTAAGCGAGATTTATTCTACCCCCCCCCCCCCCCCCCCCAAACCACCAATAAAAAGACGAGCTATAGCGAGGATTCAATTGACAACCTGAAAAAAGATTGGGTGTTCGTTTTTATGTTTTTTGTCGGTTCTCCACAGGTCAAACGGCTACAGCTATCAACTTCAAACTTTTTTTAAATATGGTTCCTCATCTAACTTAGATCGTATAGTTTTGTGGCATTATCGGTGGTAGGCCTACTTTTATTTTTATGAATATTTGAAATTTCAAAAAATAACCCGTTGAACAACACGACGGAAAAAATATATATTTTCCAAAGAAATAACATTCTGCATGAAGTTAAATTACATTTTGATACACAAATCTGGAAATTTTCAGTTTGATCAGGTCAGCCATTTTGAAGAAAAAACATAAAATGTGCTCAATTGGTACCACTCGAAGCAGTTTTCACCCATTTTTACCCATACTATTACTATTCGCTCGTCTAACAACGCATATATGGCGTTTTCCTAGTTCACGATCAAGATACACTTTTTTAGCATTTAAATATTAACTCTTACTCAATTTTTTTTGTTGGTAATTTTACTATGGCGCAACAAAATAATAATACATCTTTGATAATATTATAGTTATTCTACATATATTAGTCTACATATGCCTACATGCGTAGTTCAATTAATGGACATTTAGGGCAATATGTCGTATCTTTTATTATTGGAAAACGTATTTATTGTCAACGAGAATTAACACACGAGATGTTGGTCTATGAAGATTGTGTAGAAAATCTAGCCTACATAATATATAAACGGAAAAAATCGTATATTTAGGAAGAAATGTGCCACCCCTAGAAAAGTGCCGCCCTAAGCAGCCGCTTACGCCTAGAACCGGGCCTGGGGGTTCACATTGTCAGAATCCGGCAAAGATCTCTCTCTTTATTACGAGGACCACCATGTTTCACGCCATGTTATTCTAATGGGTATTTTTGAAATTTCTAAAATTCATAAAAAAAAAGTTAGCCCCCGATTAATGCCACAAACTATACAGATCTAAGTTAGATGAGGAACCATGTTGAAACAAAGTTTGAAATTGATCACTGTAGCCGTTTGACCTTGGAGAACCGACAAAAAAACATAAAAACAAACAAAAAAAAAACAAAAAAACGAACAGCAATTTTTTTCAGTACGTCAAATTGAATCCTCGTTAAAGCTCGTCTAATTACAGAGCATACAATTATCTTGAAGTTGATATACTTATTATTCAATTACACTGGTTGGTAAACATGGAATAAAATGGTAAAGATGAATTTCTCCATTTTTATCAGCACCGTCCATATACCGCCCTTAACGACCCCACCAACAGCTAGGTTATATGGGGGTTCGTCGAGCCACTCGTCCCAGTTTATTGCTAACAATGGCTTTGTAGCATTTTTTCACATGATGATACAAAATTGATTTATAAATAAATATAGGCCTATTATTCTTGTCCATTGTTGTCATGATCTCGCGATGCGGTAAGTTTATAACTTAGGTATATAAGTCTATATTGCACGGAGAAGATCCGTAATTTTAAAAAACTCTCAACTAAAATACATGTTTTTACTTTTCAAATAACAACATGTAATAAAGAAATATAATAGAAAATATATATACTGGATTCAATTTAAAAAACTCTAAACTGAAATTACATTTTTAAATTTATAACAACAATACGAAAAGAAATGTAATACAAATATATACCGGAATTATTTGCAGATTGAGTAGTGCGATAAGATAAATGTAGGTCTATAAATATTGCATATTATGCCTAATATGAGACTATTTTTTTATATTGGGTTTAACGACGCACTGCTACGATAGCGCAGATCTATTGGCGTCGGATGATGATTAATGATATGATGAGATGAAGGTTCTTGGTAATGGGAAGGATAGTGGGAAGGAAGCGGTCATGGCCGACTTATTGTAGGAACCATCCCAGCATTAGCCTAGACTACAGAGGGAAACCATGAAAAATCCCACTACAAATAGTCGGCGGCGGGGATCCAACTGGGTTCGAAATTCCCCTCGTCTCCCGGATCACATGAAGCGAGCGCGTTAACCACTGCGCTGCATGTGCCGGTATTGCAATTTGCATTTAGGTACAGAATTATTGTCAAAGATAGGGAAAATACATACTACAGCTCAGGGACGTCGTTAGGGGGTCAAAGGTGGGGCGCGTGCCCCACCAATAATTTATCCCTATTCAAATATATATATATATATATATATATATATATATATATATATATATATATGCCTACGTATGTTGACCCGTGTTGACCTACGAATAACACACAATGAAATATTTTGCTGAGATATCACGAAAATAACTTCGAAAATGTCCAGAATGCTAACATATTGATTGAAAATAACTTCGGAAATGTCCATAATGGTTCAACTATTACCCTCCAAAACTGCTTGTAGATTGGAACAATCATTTAAAAAAAAAAAATCCAAAAAATTCCCTGCGGGGCTTTTCTGTTGATGCTTCGTTTTTCAGTTAAAACTGAAGTTTGAAGTAGAACATGTGTTTTTGTAAACGTCCTTTCACCTATCATCGCTTCATCGTTTCATTATCACCCGCTCAATTCGTATCCCCGTACAACCTAGCTGTTGGCGGGGTCGTTGAGGAGCACTAAACTAAATAAAAACATATTTTCCATTCTTGCAAGTGTGTCTCTAAAATAATATTGTATAAAATTTATCATTTTGATGATTGTTTGCTTATTTCAACGACCCCACCAACAGCTAGGTTATACGGGGGTACGAATGAGCGGATGATAATGGAACGATGAATTGATGATAGGTGAAAGGACGTTTACAAGAACTCATGCATTTTGCTATATGGATATGCACCCACGCTAAGTCCTTTTTTATTCATTTTTTATTATTATTGTTAGGGTTTAGAGGCACGTTGACAGCGAGGTCATTTTGCGCCTATGTTCATGTCCGTGTACTTTGCCATAGTTGTCAACGTTTGTGGATGTTTCAAGTATATGAAGGAGTGGTATGGAAAAAGCTAGAAAAGTAAGATAAGATGATAGAAAAGAAAAGAAGACGATAAATGAAGAGAAAAGTGTCAAGAAAACGAAATAAAATACAAATAGGCTACAAACGCAGGGTTCAGTAAGCTCCGTCCATATACACCGTTCGCTTCCACTCGACCGAGACGGTCCGAACTTGGTCTGGACCCTCACTCCAGACCTTATCGCCATGGGCCTATTCCGCGCTAATCCCACGAGCCGGGCCGGCTCGTGGGATTAGCGCGCCCTGCGCGCCCTGCCGTTCAATAAGACACTACTTCAAATTTCAAAGATCCTAGACGGGTAGCCCCAGCCGCCGGAGGCGAAAAATGTGTCTTTTTGAACATTTTAAACTGATTTCAAAACATATTATAGAAACTCTCCGGATATATAAAACATTCTTACCCTTCTGTTGATCCAAGGAAAATATTAATTGGGCTGATGAATACATCGCGAGGGAATCCAATTTTCATGCCATGTTCACCCTTCAACCGTCAATAGGCCGTGACGCGCTCATAAACAATTATCATCATTTGATGCGCAAGCGCAAATGTAAAGAACATTATGAATTAAGATTATATGGAGAACATAAGAGTTGAATAGGAAGAGAAGAATCATTGTTACTTCCGTATACTTTGGTTTTTCAGTCATTCCTATACTATATATATATATATATATATTTAAAAACTCAACTGACGACTTGTCACCTTTCAAACGGACCTCCTTATCACTTCGTAATCGCATATTAACAATAATTTCGTATCAAGTATTCCATGTTCATTTATTTGAAAAAAAAAAATAGCGCCCCAAATATTTTGCGCCCCGGGCTCCCGCCCACGAGCCGGCCCTGGCCATGGGTGTGTTTTGGGAGTAAATAAATTGCTCCCGACGATAGCTCTGGAGAAAATTGGGCCACGCAAGCCCCCACACCACGTCAAGGCATTGGGAACCTTCGAGGGGGCGCCAACTCCTAATTTTGCAGATACCAAAGCTAGAAAACATGAGGGTGTATTGTTGGATCCTTCAGTTTCGCGTGGTGAATAAAACTCGAATTATATTTTGAATCGGATTATTGCATCCTCGACGGTTAATTGATTGAGTAGTGTAGGCCTACTGTTTTTTTTGTGCTAGATATTTTCTACAAAAAATACTTCAATGTAAACAGGAGAAATGCTGAGCGAAAAACACGTATATTTGCCCTATTGTTTTTAGGCATTAAATATCACAAAGTATATTATAGTTCACTATACATTGAATGCTTACAGTTATAACTAGTTATATATATATAACACGAAACTAATGTAATTTGTATCCAGTGTTGAATCCAGGCATACCTGCGGGGGGGCTTTCCCCCCCCCCCCCCCCCCGAGATAAGAACAATAAGCACTATAGTGTATTTTTTGAGAAACTTGTATTTTGGGTTCTGAAAATATTTGTGAAAATGAAAAAGTATCAGGAATTTACTATTTATTACTAAGGGAAAAAATCTAGATGCTATTCATTTGTATTGTTATTTGTCATTCTGCCCGTGAATCCTGGTTAGTGACACCTCAAATGTCAGAAGTGACTGGAGTGGAGTCAGCTCCATATGGATCAGTCGAGTGTACACTACCGGTACCCGTTATATTGTAATTACCTCTTATCATATTATTAAGAATTAGTAGCATAATCCTCATGATAAACTGACTTGAAAATTAAAAAACTGCGTATTTTAAATTTGTATATATATACAGGCCCAAGGTTATCATGCTTAATTTTGTGTACGTATCCCTTACCCCCCCCGGAAAACACAAATGCTCCCCCGCAACAAAATCTCTGAATTCAACACTGTTTGTATCGTGGTGAGAAACATATCTGGTTCTCAGTATAAAGCTGGTTTCACAGTTCTCTAGAACGCTTTTGCCAATCCGTCGGTATAGGCTTCTGTCAAGTAAAAATGCCCAACAATCGTTACTACAGCAACAAAGGCAACTGGTGAACTACCAAACATTCTGGTTGGTCAATTCCAACTAGTGGACATTGTTGTCTGTCTCTTACAACAATGGGTGACGTCACTTGACCGAAGCTAATAACCACTGCGCATCAGTCTTATAGGCCTATATATGTTTCTTGCTTATTTATTACACTTTCAAATCTGCAATGTACCCTTTCCGCCTAATAGGTATAGTCTATTATCACAGCTTTCACACAGATATAGACCTATGTTCGCTCATTCGTACACCCCCAATACCAACCTGTTAGAAATATTGATGGGATCGCTCACACACAATCGAGGGGTTGACAACTCGCAAATTTGGTGTACACCTGATTTCAGGTGATTTCAGAGATTTTCAAGAGATTTCAGGGGATTTGAAGAGATTTCATACGGATTTCAAGGGGATTTCGGGGATTTCAATGGGATTCCATGGCAAGTGTACACCGGATTTCAGGAGTTGTTAACCCCTCGCACACAATAGGGATAGTTAGTGTTTGGTCAACCTAGCTGTAACCTGTAAGCAAACTAGAACCTATGTCGATAAGTCGTTAAACAGTAGCCTAGCTGTTGTTGAAGTCGTTGAGCAAATAATATTAGCCGTTGGTAGGGTCTTGCAGGAAACAAATTGGCTTACCTAGCTGTTGGTGGGGTTGTTACGAAATCAAAGATCAATCAATCAATCAATCTCAACACAGAATTCACTGATGTCCGGTACAATACTGAAGGCCCGTGACCATCCGTCCCGGAAAACCGGGATTGTCCCGGATTTCCATCTCTTGCCCCGGTGTCCCGAAAATGTATTTCGGGCCACACATTTGTCCCGGTTTCGGCAAAAGAACGGAATTCCCAATCATTGAGTTAATAATTCTCGTAAAATAGGGAATTTTTGTTCTTGAGCTACATATAAAGGTATTTGCTATAGCTGTACGAATACGATACCGAGAAAAGTTTTCAACGCTGTTTCGTTCCCTTTATAACTTACCGCGCGAGCGCGGCAGGCTATACGACTGTCAGAAAAATCATAACCACCCACGTAACTATAGAGACTACCCCCCTCGTAAGTGACATGTCTGGACCTGTGGGTCTGTGACACACTACATACACTGTGTGCACAGGAATCAACACATTTATTTATTACTTAATTTAGTTCTTATTCAGTGCGGCTCAGTGTCGGTTTGATTTAGCTACTGTTTGGGTGTATTTTGATGTGATCATGTGTGGAACCCTTACCCGTAACCCTTAAAGGCTTTATTCCCCCTGCCCCCCCCCCCCCTGATCACCGGCTTCGCGGTATATTCTCTCCTAATTTTTCTTGTCCCGGATTTTTTTTCCCTACTTATGGTCACCTTAGACACAGTGCATGTCTTGGGTAGGCCTAGTCATTGAGCTTTTATAACACTATAAACTCAACCTGTTGAAGGGGTCGTTAACCAAGAACTATTGATGGGATCGCTCACACGCATAGCTTCTGGTAGGTTCGTTAAGCAAAGAATTACCTGCTCATTCGTACCCACCTGTTGGCAGGGACGACAGGTCGTCAAGTTAGCCAACAATACCAAGGGAGAGGGTCCTTAAGAAAACAATAACTCTGGGTTTGTTATGCTAACAAATACCTAGCTGTTCTGTTTGTAGGGTCGTTAAGCAAACAGTAACCTAGCTGTTGATGCGGTCCTTAAGCAAAGAAATAGCAAGCTGTTGGTGGGGTCGTTCAGCAGACAAATAAGGCTACCTAGCTGTTAGCGTAGTCGATAAGCAAACAGTAACCTAGCCGTTGATGAAGTCGTTAAGTTGTTAAACAGTAACCTAGCTGTTCTTTGTTGGTAGGGCCGTTAAGCAAACAGTAACCTACCTGTTGATGAGGTCGTTAAGCAAAGAAATACCTAGCTGTTGATTAAGTCGTTAAGCAAAGAAATCCCTGGCTGTTGGTGCGCCCGTTCAGCAGACAAACAGGCTTATCTAGCTGATAGTAGGGTCGTTAAGCAAACTGTAACCTAGCTGTTGATGAAATCGTTGAGTCGTTAAACAGTAAGTTAGCTGTTGATGAAGTCGTTAATTAAAGAAATCCCTGGCTGTTGGTACTGTCTTTCAGCGAACAAATTGGCCTACCTAACTGTTATTGGGGTCGTTAAGCATTCAAAGATCAATCAATCAATAAATAAATAAATCTCAACACACAATTGACTGATGTTCGGTACAATACTGAGGACACCGTGCAAGTCTTGGGTAGTCCCAGGCATTGAGTTTATAACACTAGGGGCCTATAAACTCAATGACCATCACCTACGTCTAGGCCAACGATAATAGGCCTAGGCCTAGCCAGAAGAGAGAAACTTACCATGAGAATTCTAGGAGTAAACAAAATCCAGGACCCAATAAAAGTCACAAATCACTTTCGTAAATGTCGCAATTATGTTCACAATCAATTCTTACAAGGACGATTTCAGGAGCAGAAGGAAATCACAAGACGTAAAAGAGCTGAATTACGCACAACCTATCTCGCGCAAATCTCAACAACTTGTGACAAGTTGATTGTATTTTGGTTCGTGTTCTTCGCGCCGCTCCGCATGCCGTTTCATATCAACATGTGTCTACGTTGCGCGCGCAATACCGCTAGCACACACAGTCAAAAAATTCGAACGTGTTTGGCCAAGACTTGTCCATAGACTTCGGCACGTCGTAATAGGAGAGGCTAGACTGGGATCGAGCCTCTCAGCCCTCTCTAGTCGAAACAACTGATTGTAAACCGTAGCGTTGTTGTTGTTGTTGTTGTTGTTGCGAGCACAGGCGTCGGCAGGAAGAAATTTAAGGGGGGGCAAAATATCCCAAATTCGAAAATGCACAAGTCCCAATGGGAGTGGGGGAGAGAGGGGAAAATCCCGAGGGGATTTTTTTTAATTCCATCGTTTTATGGTGTTTTGGGAGGTTTTGTGACTATTTAATTAGCTTTTGATTTGTATAGAGAAACAAGACAAAAAATGTTGAATTGGTTGAATTCTATGCAAGTAGTTGATCCTATTCATCTTTTTAAATATTTCATCATACAAAATAGTCAAAACGAGTTATTGGAATCTGATTGGTCTGTATGATACCCAATATCAAAATTTCCAGGAAATAAGAATAGCCCAATAAATCATATTCGTCAGTCAGCGAGGCCTACCCACCCCAGTCACATCAGACTCATGACCACCCGCGTAACAAGACATGTTACAATATGTCACCGGTACAGTCGGTACAGACCAATCAGATTCTAATAACTCATTTTGGCTATTTTGTATGATGAAATATTCAAAAAGATGAATAGGATCAACTACTGCATAGAATTCAACCAATTCAACATTATCTGTCGTCTTTCTCTATAAAAATCAAAGGCTAATTAAATAGTCACAAAACCTCCCAAAACACCATAAAACGATGGAATTTCAAAAAATCCTCTTGGGGAGCCCTCTCCCCCACTCCCAGGGACGGATTGGGGATATATTCCGGCCCTGGCAAATCTTTTCAAACAGCCCTAGAGTAGGGCCTACTGTTGTAGAGCATCAAGTAAACAGAGATCGGCGGTATGCGTTTGACCTATCATTAAGGAATGGGGAGACGGTCGATCAGAGGTCGGAATCTTCTTTGTTGAAATTGTGAATACAAGTAGCGCATTGTATTTTTAAAATCATAAATGTATTCATCAACCCACTGACTCACAGTCCTTATCGGAAGACTTGTGAAAGAAATAATGACATACTAAATTATATTATTATTAATTATGTTTTCTGCGTTTTACTGTTTATAGTGAATGCTATATCGTACGAATACCACTCGCATCATCGCATACTTTCTGAAGAACTGTAGTGTTGTGTTGCAAATATGAAAATTATGTGTTTCTTTCAATGAGTTCATATTTGCATAAATTATAAATGATGGCCTCCGGCCGGCCCTAAGTGAGGCGGCCCACCGGGAAAATGCCCGGTTGCCAGAAAACCCAGTCCGCCCCTGCCCACTTCCATTGGAACTTGTGCATTTTCGAATTTGGGATATTTGGCCCCCTTTGAATATCTTCCTGCCGACGCCAATTGTTGACCATATTGACGTTGATCCTGGGAACAAGTGGATGCGAGACGCAATTATAATTATTATAATCGCAGGTGTCAGGTGTTTCATTTGTACAACAATATGAACCGAGTTACAAAAATAATAAATTACTAATTATTATTGTAGACACTCTTTCAATAAAGAAAAATAGGTATTCAATTTTATAATATTTATATATATGTATATAATTTTAGTCTGGGTCGTACATTGTTTGTTGAATAATTGTTATCGTGTAATATTACAATTTCATTGTTTCCCATATAAGGCACCACAAGGACATTATTGAATAAATGAAAATATGAAATAAATAAATAAAATAGAAATCTTACAAACCCGAAAGACACTACGAGTTACATATTTGCATATTTTATTTATTCATTACAGATTGTTCATAAAACAGGTGGTAATGGTTACTATACCGAATGAAATTACAATCAAACATAGGGTCTACTCGATAAATTATACACTATTTTTTCTTAGCTCTCTTCTTAAATCACCGATCTTCGTTATATTCTTGATATCTTCTTCCAATTCATTCCATTCCCGCGTCGTTCTTTGAACGAATCCATATTTACCTACTTCTCTATCCACTTTTTCCACTTCCATTCTTACCCTCCCCTTGTACTTCTTTGTAATCCCTTTCCAATTCTATTGCTTAATTCATCCCATCCTGTATATTCATTCTTGACTCTAACAAAATTGCACATTCTTTTTATTTGTCTTCGTTTCGCCAAATTTTCCCCTCCCATTTCCTCAATCATTTCCTTAGTGTTCTGGTCATTTTACACCTATGTTCATGTCCGTGTACTTTGCCATAGTTGTCAACGTTTGTGGATGTTTCAAGCATATGGAGGGAGCGAGATAGAAAGAGCTAGAAAAGTAAGATGAGATGATACCAAATAAAATAAAATGAAAGAAGGTGATAGATTAAGGGAAAAGTGACAAAAAACAAATTAAATTAAAAAAGCAAGGTTCCCCATACAATACTCTGGTCACCAAAAGGCATCCACTCGACCGAGACGGTTCGAACTTATTCTGGACCCCTTTTTGGGAGCAAATAAATTGCTCATGCAGTGCAGTGGTCAACGCGCTCGCTTCATGTGATCCGGGAGGCGAGGGGAATTCCGAACCCAGTTCGATCCCCGCCACCGACCATCTTTACAGTTTTTTTTTATGGTTTCCCTCTGAAGTCTAGGCTAAGGGATGATTCCTACAATAAGTCGGCCATGACCGCTTCCTTCCCATTACCCAAGAACCTTCATCTCATCATCTCATTAATCATCCATCCGACGCCATTAGATCTGCGCTATCATAACAATGCGTCGTTAAACCCAATATATATAAAAAAAAGAGATCACTGGAGATCACGCAAGCCTCTACACCACGTCAAGGAGTCCTGATCCTTTGTGGGGGGAAAGGCACCACAAAGATAGACAAGCCGCCCTGCAGAACGAAATTTGTGTTATATATTACGGTATATATATATTTGTATTCACTCAAAAATTACAGCTTTGAACCATTTGACATGTCCAGTGCCATTTAGATATGAATGAATGAATATTGGGGTTTACGGCGCATGAGTTGTATTGCGCCGTTTTTTTTTTTTAGTTTTTTTTTGTATCATAATGCAACTATTAATAGTTACGCGTCATTTCATAATTAATTCAATAATCGAAGAATTTTATTTTTACAAACGAGAGCATGCGAGTTAATTTAGCGAAATATCAGTTTTTTGGGGTGATGCCTTTTCAATTGTACGTGACATCGAAATTCTACTGCGGAAGAAACAGATATTTTCAATACCGTCAAAATGATGTTGGATAGAATTATCAACCTTAGATTCTAACATTTCACAGGTATGTAGATAAAAGGTGTGTTTTTCAGATGTATTTTCATGTGAATTATGTGTTATAATTTGACTAGTTTTCATTTATCTCATTTTATGTCAAAAAACTATCTATTTAACTTTTAGTTTTAGTAGCACATTAGTATGAGCATTTAGAATATACGCCTATCCATTCGAGAAAAATGGTGTATTGTATCAAATATGATTGTATTTAATCACATCACACTGTAGATATATAATACTCTCTCTCTATACACACACACACACACACACATATATACATATATATATATATATATATATCACATTGTAGCTGTACCAATGTTTACTTCTCTGTGGTTGCACGTACACGATATTTTTCATTTCATAACAAGACCGGTTTGGTAAAGTCGACTATGATTGGACGGTTCTGCACGATAAGCACGAACGGTAATTGGCTGACGATGCCACGTCAAAAAACGTAACACTTTTGTGGAGGTTAGGCCTAGACCTATTTCTTGAATTTTAGGGTTATCGTAGAGTTTACCGTTGAGTATTGATATTAATGAAAAGAATTTTCAGATAGTTTTGTAGCTGAGAGTGCAGTACAAGATGGATGATGTAAAAACATCAGTTGGTACAGAAAGTACAGAAGATCTTACTCTCACTCTAACAGAAAATGCTATAGAAAGTGAGGTAAGGCGACGAAGCGAGGTAAAACAATAAGCCTAAGCCTAACATTGATATCGAAGAACAGGCCAAAGGTAATTATTATTCAAAAAACCTGACTTTGGAGTTAGTTGGTACAAGGCGAGGAAAAAATTGGCTGGAAAGTCCGCATCGGCAAGCTAGGTCGAACCGTCCAAAAACTAAGAACTGCTATCGAAGAGGAACACCAGGATTAGACGACGTCACCGACATTCCATCAGATATTTGAAAATTCAAACCAAACATCAGATGAAAGAGCTCTAATTCAAAAATTTCAGAACAGTCCCAGCTCAGAAGCTAAACGAACAACCCATACCTTACAAAGAACCGAAGAGTGGGTGCGGTATCCGAAAGCCAAAACTACAGTTTTGAAAATCCTGAAGTTCCGGTAAAATATTAGAAAAATACGAATATCTAAGCACGAATCTTTTAACGTTTTTGGCGACTGGAAATTGTCACGTAACGCTGTTACATCCCCACCCGGACTATATCGCCCGGTTCCATGCTGGGAGACAATATCGTGTAGAAGAAACAAAAGAACAACCATCGGGATTTATCTGTACGATATCGGTAGTACTCACGTTACATTTCAACAAGAATCTGTGAGAATCCAATATGTACATTCGATTACATGTGAGATATACTTGTGACTGTATGACATGAGAGGCAGCTACGGTACCTGCAAGATATTACCCTATAGGTTGGCTTGCGTAGATAAAGCAATCGTGTTTTGGGGTTATGGTTCTCTTTTATCAAAAACCGTTGTAAAAGCTTCATTCAAATACTAATACGTAATTCCTGGAAACAACTATATGCTTAATGCCGGACTACTAAGTGTATTAATATAAATTTTAAACTTAGTTTATAAGTTGAATATAGAAAATTACAATTTCAATCATAATAGTACAATTTCAATTAGGTAATATGATTTACTTTCAATTGAATGAACTAAATATCTATAATAGAGATATACCTACAGCCACCTATATAAATTAATATTTACATATTTTTTTTGTAAGGATTTTTTGATAATTAATTCTATACCGTACCAGGTTGGCACATCCTGAAGGTTGGCTGCAGCACTCGTCAGTTTGTCTCCAAGGATGGCCTGGCGAGGCGAGGAGGAGATCAGAGCTGAGCGTCACTCAGATCCAGGACCAGCGCAAGGCCGAACTGATTGGAGGGAAGTGGACAAGCATGAAAAGGGGGGTGGATGGGACCGAGGAGGATGACCAGGGCATCAGCTGGGGCATGGGTGAGGCACACTGCTATTTATAGATGAGCATTGGCAAAGATTTCCATCCTACTCTTATGGGTATATAATATACTAGTGATAACTTCGGTTCCAAAAATCAGCAAACGGAGATAACGATTTATAGAAAACAGATTCTACGAAATTTTGACGAAAAATGAGATTAAAACTCATCAGACGTCTCTTACATTGGCGCGAGTTTATTTGTGTTTTAGGCGTTCAGCATATCATTCGGGTTATGATTCGGCCAATGCGAGTAGGCTAGTGAAAACTTATTGCCATGTCTTTCTCCTTCACATTTTTGGTTTAATGGCATGGAGGAGAACAAGACATAAAATAGGCTAATGTCTGCGATATTGCGGAAACACAATGAAAAAAATCCATCAATTAGAATAACTAGCAAACGCGGAATGTGCGTTACAATGTAAGATGATGCGAAACTTACACACCTTTGACCGTGATCTATAAATGAAACTTTTCCGATGCCAAGGATCTAGGAAGCCGTGAATGCACAACGCAATATTTCCACTATATTTCTATCGTTTCTTAAATAAAAAAAACTATTTTCTTCGAAAACAGGCTGGTCCGAATTACCGTCAATTTTTATTAATGTGTATTTATTTCTGTGTTCACATTTGAGGAAACTTGAAATTTATGGAGAGATTTTATTTCCAATTTGTTCCGCCCAGCCTAATCGTATGGGGTTTTCAAAACTTTGAAATGGTGTATATAAAAAGTGGTTGGACTATAGACCCAAAAAACTATAGGGTCTCCAGTTCTAAGTTGGATAGTCCATGCGTATACAAAAAAGTTTCATGCCATCATCAACGTGTTCCTGTGCAGTGCGCACAAACAAACAAAAAAAAAAAAAAACAGTCAGGACAAAGCTCCGTAAGAGTGGGATGGAAAACTCTTCGCTACACGCTCATCGAATAACTCAATTCAACATGATGAATAAAAAAAAAAATCCTCTACGGAAGGAAATCAATTCTATATTTCCGAACCGATTGAACCTGGAATCGGTTGTCGGTTACCGAAGAAGATATCCCTTAATATAGGTATGTACTCTTATGGTATAGAAAGATAATGCTTAAAATTCATGCCCCAAGGCAAGAATCCAAGACTACACTTCATAAATATTGACGGGTTGACGTTGTTTTTTTGTCCAGACAGGCGGACGAGAAGAGCGGACTTGCGATCAACCCGTTTGCCGGACGAACAACGAGGAGAGGGTGGTATCTGGACGACCCGAAGAAGGACGCTACGAGTGGTTCGAGCGCGAAGGACACGAGTGGTGTACGAGTGGAAGAGAAGGGGGAGGGCGGGCCAGTCTCTGTCAGAGAGCGTAAAGTCGTACGCACTCGGGAGCGACGGCGAGGAGAGGAGACGTTTTTAGATGATAGAGAATTCTTCGGATCGAGGGAAACAAGGAGATTTTTCCATTTTAATTCAGTGATATATATATTTTTTGGGATGCTGGCGTAATGAACACCAACAGCAGCTAGGTGATATGGGGGTATGAATGAGGGGTGGATAATGAACGATATTATGAAGAGAAGATAGGTGACGGAAAAGATGTTTAACTTTTAAATGAGTGTAAAAATTATGATCTAAAAATAAAAAAAAATGTGTTGTACAATTCGAAGGAAACTGTTTTTCTTTTTTTAAATACAGTGAAACCTCTAAGGCCTATCCATCGTTTTTCACGGGGCACCAGGGAAAACGTCATCCAGGAAAATTTACAAGAGTGATGTCTGGGGAGCGGGGTGAGAAAATGATGATACAGCAGGGAAAACGATGGATCTGGCAACGGTACATAGAGATTTCACTGTATCCTTTTACTGTGTAGGGCTACTTTGAATTACACAAAGATCGCCTACTATAATGTTTTAGAAGGTTTACTTTTTTAATTTAATCACATTTGGCCAAAGTCACAGCGCTTTACGGGATAACGTTGTGTTGACGGTGCCCGTGGTGGAGAGTGCAGGGGGGGGGAGTCGTCGTGGCGGAAGCGAGGAAGCTTTGTCAAGGGGAAGAGAAGGAAGCTGTGGTCAGTGAGCGCTGGAGCCTTTAGGCTGACTCGTGACGTAAGGTCTGCTCAGGCCAGCTAAACACGGTCGCCGACAACCTTGCCGTAATGTCACAGGAAATATACGCCTAGGGCCAGCTGGCTCCGAGCACAATTTGAATTGGTTTCTATTCAATAGGAAAACGCCCATATTAGTGTTAGCGATTCTCGGTAGCGGATAGTAATAGTATGGGGTAGTAAGGTTAAGAATGCGTGCGGTGGTACCAAGTTAGCCATTTGATGTTTTTTCTTCAAAAGTGCTGACCCGAACAAGCTGACTGAAAGTTCTCAGAAATGTGTATTAAAAATGTAATTAAGCTTCACGCAAAATTTCATCGGTTTTTTTAGAAATAAAAATTTTTCTTTTTTTCGCCATGTTATTCTAAGGGATATTTTTGAAATTTCTAAATTCATAAAAAAAAAGTTACCCCCCGATTAGTGCACAAAAACTATTCAGATCTAAGTTAGATGAGGAACCATATTGAAAAAAGTTTTTGAAGTTATAGCACTGTAGCGTTTGACCTGTGGAGAACCGTCAAGAAAACATAAAAAAAAAAAAAAAAAAAAAAGACAAAAACCAAACACCAATTTTTTTCAGTATGTCAAATGAATCCGTGCAAAGCTTGTCTCTTAGTCGGTAGGGGTGTAAGAGTTGTGTTTTTTGCGTTCGGTTAGGGTTCGGTAGTTGGAAAAAACCTTGGGTTTCGGGGAGGGTTTTAGTAAAAAAACTGTACTCAACAGGTGCTTCAAGATAGGCAGTTGTAAAAGCAAATTCCAGGTCTAGGACTATTCCTATCTAATGGCTCCAGGCATTGGCTAGGCTTATTGAAGGATCTATATTGCTTCCAAATATAGATCTACATCATTCCTCCTCACTCATCAGAGATAGATGTAGATGTAGCCGAGGCCTACGCGGTAAAAAAAAACAAGTCCGGATCACATGAACCCCCCCACACCCCCCCCTCCTTCCCCTCCCCCACCCCCCTCCCCCCCCCTTCTCCCCGCACTTCCCCCCCCCCCCCTCCCCCCCCCGAAGTGCGTTTTTTAACCCTACGTGCATGTGCGGTGAATTGAATGAAATGAATTAACGATCGTCTTCTCGTCCGGTTACAGAGCGCCGAAGCGGAAGGGCCCCGGATGGGCGGCGGGACGACCCTACGACAGCGACGAGGACCGTTCCTGGCCGGCGGGCGCGGGGCCCCCGACACGACAAAGAGCAGCCGCGGCTTAGAAATATTGATGGGATCGCTCACATCAATCGGGGTAACAACCGCTATTGTTACACTTGATTTCATGATTTCAAGATTTCAGGATTTCAGGGATTAAGAGATTCATACGGATTTCAGGGTTTATGGATTTCAGGGGATTCATGGGATTTCATGGCAGTGTCACCGATTTCAGGATTTAACCCTCGCACACAATAGGATGTTTTGTTTGGCACCTAGCTGTAACCTGTAACAAACGAACCTAGTCGATAAGTCTTAAACAGTAGCCTAGCTGTTGTTTATCGTTGAGCAAATAATATCAGCGTTGGTCTGGTCTTGCAGCAAACAAATTGGCCTACCTAGCGTGTATTGGGTCGTAAGCATTCAAGATCAATCAATCAATAAATCTCGACACACAATTCACTGATTTTCGGTACAATACTGAAGACACAGGGACTTGGGGTGACCATCCGTCCCGGAAAACCGGGATTGTCCCGGATTTCCATCTCTTGCCCCGGTGTCCCGAAAACGTATTTCGGGCCACACATTTGTCCCGGTTTCGGCAAAAGAACGGAATTCCCAATCATTGAGTTAATAATTCTCGTTTAAAATAGGGAATTTTTGTTCTGAGCTACATATAAAGGTATTGCTATAGCTGTACGAATACGATACCGAGAAAAGTTTTCAACGACTGTTTCGTTCCCTTTATAAGCTTACCGCGCGAGCGCAGGCAGGCTATACGAATGTCAGAAAAATCCTAACCACCCACGTAACTATAGAGACTACCCCCATCGTAAGGTGACATGTCTGGACCTGTGGGTCTGTGGACACACTATAGCATACACTGTGTGCACAGGAATCAACAATTTATTTCTTACTTAATTTAGTTCTATCGTGCGGCTCAGGTCGGTTTGATTTAGCTACTGTTTGGGTGTATTTTGATGTGATCATGTGTGGAACCTTACCCGTAACCCTTAAAGGCTTTATTCCCCCTGACCCCCCCCCCTCCCTGATCACCGGCTTCGCGGTATATTCTCTCCTAATTTTTTTGTCCCGGATTTTTTTTCCTACTTATGGTCACCTTAGACTCAGTGCAAGTCTTGGGTAGGCCTAGTCATTGAGCTTTTAACGCTATAAACTCGACCTGTTGAAGGGGTCGTTAACCAAGAACTATTGATGGGATCGCTCACACGCATAGCTTTTGGTAGGTTCGTTAAGCAAAGAATTACCTGCTCATTCGTACCCACCTGTTGGCAGGGACGACCAGGTCGTCAAGTTAGCCAACAATACCAAGGGAGAGGGTCGTTAAGCAAACAATAACTCTGGGTTTGTTATGCTAACAAATACCTAGCTGTTCTGTTTGTAGGGTCGTTAAGCAAACAGTAACCTAGCTGTTGATGCGGTCGCTAAGCAAAGAAATACCTAGCTGTTGGTGGGGTCGTTCAGCAGACAAACAGGCTTATCTAGCTGATAGTGGGGTCGTTAAGCAAACTGTAACCTAGCCGTTGATGAAGTCGTTAAGTTGTTAAACAGTAACCTAGCTGTTCTTTGTTGGTAGGGCCGTTAAGCAAACAGTAACCTACCTGTTGATGAGGTCGTTAAGCAAAGAAATACCTAGCTGTTGATCAAGTCGTTAAGCAAAGAAATCCCTGGCTGTTGGTGCGCCCGTTCAGCAGACAAATAGGCCTATCTAGCTGATAGTAGTGTCGTTAAGCAAACTGTAACCTAGCTGTTGATGAAGTCGTTAAGTCGTTAAACAGTACGTTAGAAAGAAAATCCCTGGCTGGTGGTACGGTCTTTCAGCGAACAAATTGGCCTACCGGTACCTAGATGTTATTGGCGTCATTACGCATTCAAAGATCAATCAATCAATCAATAAATCTAAAAACACAATTCACTGATGTTCGGTACAATACCGAGGACACAGTCCAAGTCTTGGGTAGTCCCAGGCATCGAGTTTATAACACTAGGGGCCTATAAACTCAATGACCATCACCTACGTCTAGGCCAACGATAATAGGCCTAGGCCTAGCCAGAAGAGGAATAGACGGTAGAAACTTACCATGAGAATTCTCGGAGTAAACAAAATCCAGGACCCAATAAAAGTCACAAATCACTTTGGTAAACGTCGTAATTATGTTCACAATCAATTCTTACAAGGACGATTTCAGGAGCAGAAGGAAATCGCAAGACGTAAAAGAGCTGAATTACACACAACCTATCTCGCGCAAATCTCAACAACTTGTGACAAGTTGATTGTATTTTGGTTCGTGTTCTTCGCGCCGCTCCGCATGCCGTTTCATATCAACATGTGTCTACGTTGCGCGCGCAACACCGCTAGCACACGCAGTCAAAAAATTCGAACGTGTTTGGCCAAGACTTGTCCACTAGAGTTCGGTACGTCGTAACAAGAGAGGCTAGACTGGGATCTAGCCTCTCTAGTCGTAACAACTGATTGTAAACCGTAGCAGGCGTTGTTGTTGTTGTTGTTGTTGCGAGCATGGGCGTCGGAAGGAAGAAATTTAAGGGGGGGGGCAGAATATCCCAAATTCGAAATGCACAAGTCCCGATGGGAGGAGGGGAAAATCCCGAGTTTTTTTTTTAATTCCATCGTTTTATGGTGTTTTGGTAGGTTTTGTGACTATTTAATTAGCTTTTGATTTTTATAGAGAAAGAAGACAGCTTATGTTGAATTGCTTGAATTTTATGCAAGTAGTTGATCCTTATTCATCTTTTTAAATATTTCATCATACAAAATAGCCAAAACGAGTTATTGGAATCTGATTGGTCTGTATGATACCCAATATCAAAATTTCCAGGAAATAAGAATAGCCCAATAAATCATATTTGTCAGTCGGCGAAGGCAAGATGGATGCAGCGGGGGGCAAGGGGGATGCACTGCCACACACAGAGTGCACACATTTGGCCCCCTTTGAATATCTTCCTGCCGACGCCCATTGTTGACCATATTGTCGTTGATCCTGGGAATGAGTGTATGCGGGACGCAATTATAATTATTATAATCGCAGGTGTCAGGTGTTTCATTTATACAACAATATGAACCGAGTTACAAAAATAATAAATTACTAATTATTATTGTAGACACTCTTTCAATAAAGAAAAATAGGTATTCAATTTTATAATATTTATATTATATATATATTATAAATAATTTTAGTCTGGGTCGTACATTGTTTGTTGAATAATTGTTATCGTGTAATATTACAATTTCATTGTTTCCCATATAAGGCACCACAAGGACATTATTGAATAAATGAAAATATGAAATAAATAAATAAAATAGAAATTTTACAAACCCGAAAGACACTACGAGTTACATATTTGCATATTTTATTTATTCATTACAGATTGTTCATAGAACAGGTGGTAATGGTTACTATACCTGATGAAATTACAATCAAACATACTCGATAAAATTATACTTTCTTATTATTTTCTTAGCTCTCTTCTTAAATCACCGATCTTTTTTTTTTTTTAATTGGGTTTTAACGACGCACTGTTATGATAACTGAGATCTAATGGCGTCGGATGGATGATTAATGAGATGATAGGATGACGAGATGAAGGTTCTTGGGTAAGGAAGGATAGCGGGAAGGAAGCGGTCATGGCCGACTTATTGTAGGAACCATCCCGACATTAGCCTAGACTACAGAGGGAAACCATGAAAAACCTCTGTAAAGATGGTCGGCGGCGGGGATCGAACTGGGTTCGGAATTCCCCTCGCTTCCCGGATCACATGAAGCGAGCGTGCTAACCACTACGCTGCATGTGCCGGTACCAATCTTCGTTATGTTCTTGATATCTTCTTCCAATTCATTCCATTCCCGCGTCGTTCTTTGTACGAATCCATATTTACCTACTTCTCTATCCACCTTTTCCACTTCCATTCTTACTCCTCCCCTTGTACTTCTTTGTAATCCCTTTCCAATTTTATTGCTTAATTCATCCCATCCTGTATATTCATTCTTGACTCTAACAAAATTGCACATTCTTTTTATTTGTCTTCGTTTCGCCAAATTTTCCCATCCCATTTCCTCAATCATTTCCTTAGTGTTCTGGTCATTTTACACCTATGTCCATGTCCGTGTACTTTGCCATAGTTGTCAACGTTTGTGGATGTTTCAAGCATATGGAGGGAGCGAGATAGAAAGAGCTAGAAAAGTAAGATAAGATGATACCAAATAAAATAAAATGAAAGAAGGTGATAGATTAAGGGAAAAGTGACAAAAAACAAATTAAATTAAAAAAGCAAGGTTCCCCATACAATACTCTGGTCACCAAAAGGCATCCACTCGACCGAGACGGTTCGAACCCCTTTTTGGGAGCAAATAAATTGCTCATGCAGTGCAGTGGTCAACGCTTGCTTCATGTGATCCGGGTGGCGAGGGGAATTCCGAACCCAGTTCGATCCCCGCCGCCGACCGTCTTTACAGTTTTTTTTTTTATGGTTTCCCTCTGAAGTCTAGGCTAAGGGATGATTCCTACAATAAGTCGGCCATGACCGCTTCCTTCCCACTATCCTTCTCATTACCCAGGAACCTTCATCTCATCATCCCATCATCTCATTAATCATCCATCCCACGCCATTAGATCTGCGCGATCATAACAGTGCGCCCCACCACAAAGATAGACAATCCGCCCTGAACGAAATTTGTTTTACTTTTATATATACATATATTTTTATTCATTCAAAAATTACAGCTTTGAACCATTTGACATGTCCGGTGGCATTTAGGTATGAATTAATGTATATTGGGGTTTACGGCGCGTGAGTTGTATTACGTCGTTTTTTTTGTATCATAATGCAACTATTAATAGTTACGCGTCATTTCAAAATCAATTCATTAATCGAAGAATTTTATTTTTACAAACGAGAGCATGCGAGTTAATTTAGCGGAATATCAGTTTTTGGGGCGATGACTTTTGAATTGTTCATGACATCGAAATTCTACTACGGGAGAAACAGTTATTTTCAATACCGTCAAAATGATGTTGATAGAATTATCAACCTTGGATTCTAACATTTTCACAGGTATGCAGCTAAAAGGTGTGTTTTTCAGCTGTATTTTCATGTGAATTATGTGTTATAATTTGACTAGTTTTTATTTATCTCATTTTATGTCAAAAAACTATCTATTTAATTTTAAGTTTTAGTAGCACATTTGTATCAGCATTTAGAATATTCGCCTATCCATTCGAGAAAAATGGTGTATTGTATTTAATCACATCACACTGTAGATATATAATACTCTCTCTCGCTACACACACATATATATATATATATATATATATATATATATATATATATATATATATATATATATATATATAGCTGTACCAATGTTTACTTCTCTGTGGTTGTACGTACACGATAATTTTCATTTCATAACAAGACTGGTTTGGTAAAATCGACTATGATTGGTCGGTTCTGCCACTATAAGCACGGACGGTATTGGCCAAAGATGTTACTATATACTACTTCGTAGTGGTATTGGCTGAACGATACACGTCAAAAACGTACACTTTTGTGGAGGTTAGGCCTAGACCTATTTCTTGAATTTTAGGGTTATCGTAGAGTTTACCGTTGAGTATTGATATTAATGAAAAGAATTTTCAGATAGTTGAGTAGCTGAGAGTGCAGTACAAGATGGATGATGTAAAAACATCGGTTGGTACAGAAAGTACAGAGGATCTTACTCTCACTCCAACAGAAAATGTTATAGAAAGTGAGGTTAAGGCCGACGAAGAGGATGTAAACAATAAGCCTAAGCCTACCACTGATATCGAAGAACCAGGCAAAGGTAAATTATTATTCAAAAAACCTGACTTTGGATGTCTAGTTGGTCCAAGGCGAGGAAAAATTGCTGGAAAGTTACGCATCGGCAATGCTAGTGTCGAACCTGTTCCAAAAACTAAGGACACTGTATCGCAAGAGGAAACACCAGGATTAGACGACGTCACCGACATTCCATCAGATATTGAAAATTCAAACCAACCATCAGATGAAAAGAGCTCTACTTCAAAAATTTCAAAACAGTCTCCAGCTCAGAAGCTAAACGAACAACCAATACCTTACAAAGAACCGAAGTGGGGCGGTTATCCGAAAGCAAACTACAGTTTCGAAATCCTTAAGTCCGGTAAAATATTAGAACAATACGATCTAAGCACAAAATCTTTTCATGTTTTTGGCCGACTGGCGAATTGTCACGTAACGCTGTTACATCCGACTATATCGCGGTTCCACGCTGTCATACAATATCGTGTAGAAGACACAAAAGAACACCCGTCGGGATTTTATTTGTACGATCTCGGTAGTACTCACGGTACATTTCTCAACAAGAATCGTGTGAAATCCAATATGTACATTCGATTACATGTGAGTACACTTGTGACTGTATGACATGAGAGGCAGCTACGGTACCTAAATATATTACCCTACTACTACTAGTGTTAACCTTGCCGTGGATAAAGTCAATCTGTTTTGGGGTTATGTTTCTCTTTTCTCAAACCAGTTGTACCTTCTGCTTTCCTGAAAGGGAAAAGCTCATTCAACTAATAATACGTAATTACTGGAAACAACTATATAGGCCTACTTAATGCCGGTACCTACTAATTGTATAATATAATATTTTAAAAATAGTTATAATGTTGAATATAAAAATTCCAATTTCAATCAAAATTAGTACAATTTCAATTAGGTAATATGATTTTACTTTCAATTTGAATTCACAAAATATCTATAATGGAGCCTATAGCCTACAGGCATATATAAATTATTATTTACACAATTTTTTTTGTAAGATTTTTTGATAATAATTCTCTTACCGTACCAGGTTGGCCACATCCTGAAGTTTGGCTGCAGCACTCGTCTGTTTGTCCTCCAAGGACCTGCCGAGGACGAGGAGGACGAATCAGAGCTGAGCGTCACGCAGATCCAGGACCAGCGCAAGGACGAACTGATCCGGAGGAAGCTGGACAAGCTGAAGGGGGTGGAGGGGACCGAGGAGGATGACCAGGGCATCAGCTGGGGCATGGGTGAGGCGCGGTGCTATTTATAGATGAGCGTTGGCAAAGATTTCCATCCTACTCTTATGATATATGATATATATTAGGGATAACTTCGGTTCCAAAAAATCAGAACCGGATAACCGATTCACAGAACCGGTTTAGAACCGATTCTCTGCCATTTTGACGAAAATGAGATAAAACTTTCATCTTGACGCTCTCTTATATTGGCGCGAGTTTATTTCGTGCTTTTAGGCGTCATCATATCATACGGTTATCTTCGACCAATTTCGAGTATTCGAAACTTATGCGCATGTCTTTCTCCTTCACATTTTTGGTTTTACTGCGCATGGAGGAGAAAAGACATACAAATAGGCCTAATGTATGCGATATTGCGACAACACAATGAAAAAAATCCATCAATTATACATAACTAAGCAAACGCGGAATGTGCGTTGTAAGATGAGCGAAACTCTACACACCTTGATCATATAAAATGAACTTTATCCGATGCCAATGGATCTAGGAAGCCGTGAATTCAACAATGCAATATTTTTCCACTAATATTTCTATCGTTTCTATAAATAAAAAACTATTTTCTTCGAAACGGCTGGTCCGAATTGCACGTCAATTTTTAGATGAGCGTAGCGAAGATTTTCATTCCATATACCGAAAAATTTTGGGCTTGGTTTTTATGTTTTTTTTTTTTTTTTTTTTTTTGTGTGTAATTTTGTACGCGGCATACAGGTCAGGAAAAAGTTTCATCAACTCGAAACTTTTTTTACAGATTGGTGTTATACCAGAATAGGTTGGGATTGTTTTTTCAGAAAAATCGGTCAAACGGTTTTTCCGGAAAAAAATTGGAAAGTATGGAAATTCCCCATAAGAATAGGCCGGGGGAGAAATACTTGGAATTTTTTTTTTTAAAAAGCTCTCAAATTTATACCGAATGTGGGAAGAACTATCATACACATTTTAAGCGACTTATGGAACAATCGGATGTGCAATAACGAAGAAAACGCATTTTTAATGTACTTTTTTACACATCAATAAAAGCAATTAAGAAAGCAATTAAGAAACTATTAAATGTGAGCAACAAGTGTCACCAATAAATTAAACGTTCAAAATCTGTGATGGATATGAAGAAGGCACTGGTATAATTGTTTGGAAACCAAGGTTTATATACCAACAGACAGCCGCAGTTCTTAAACCTTTGAAGTGATCCATGGCCTGTATATGTACATTGAGCTGACCAGATGTTCTTAATTCTACATTTCCATACTTCTAAGCTCATCTCACAACGCATATAAGGCGTTTTCCTAGTTATTAATGTGTATTATTTCTGTGTTCACATTTGAGGAAAATTTGAATTATATTAGAGAGATTTCATTTTCCAATTTTTTCCGCCCAGCCTAATCTTATGGGGTTTTTCAAAACTTTGAAATGGTTTATCTAAAAAGTGGTTGGACCTATTAGACCCAAAAACTATAGGGTCTACAGTTCTAAGTTGGATACGTCCGCGTATACAAAAAAGTTTCATGCCGATCAGTCCAACCGTGTTTCCTGTGCAGTGCGCACAAACAAACAAAAAAAAAAACACACAGACAAAGCTCCGTAAGAGTGGGATGGAAACTCTTCGCTAACGCTCATCGAATAACTCAATCAACATGATGAATAAAAAAAAAATCCTCACGGAAGGAATCAATTCTCTATTTCAGAACCGATTGAACCTGGAACCGGTTTTCGGTTGACCGAAGCTATCCCTAATATATGTATGTTACTCTTATGGATATAAAGCTAATGCTAAAATTTCATGCCCCAAGCAATAATCCAAGACTACACTTCATATAATATTGACGGTTGACGTTGTTTTATACAGACGAGGATGCCGAGGAAGAGACGGACTTGACGATCAACCCGTTTGCCGTGACGAACAACGAGGAGTTGTATCTGGACGACCCGAAGAAGACGCTACGAGGCTGGTTCGAGCGCGAAGGACACGAGCTGGTGTACGACGTGGAAGAGAAGGGGACGGCACAGTTTCTCTGTCAGATAGAGTAAGTCGTACGCACTCGGAGCGACGGGAGAGGAGACGTTTTTAGATGATAGAGAAATTTCTTCGGAGCGAGGGAACAAGGAGATTTTTTCCCTTTTATTCAGTATATATATATTTTTTTGGGATGCTGCTTAATGAACACACCAGCAGCTAGGTTATATGGGGGTATGAATGAGCGGGTGATAATGAAACGATGAAGAGATGATAGGTGAAAAGATGTTTTAACTTTTAAATGAGTAAAATTATGTCTAAAAATAAAAAAAAAATGTGTTGTACAATTAGAAGGAACTGTTTTCTTTTTTTTAAATACAGTGAAACCTCTAGGCCTATCCATCGTTTTTCAAGGCACCAGGAAAACGATCCATCCAGGAAAATTTAACAATTGATTGTATGGGAGCGGGGTGAGAAAAAATGAATGATACAAGCAGGAAAACGATGGATCTGGCAACGGTACATAGAGATTTCACTGTATACTTTTACTTGTGTAGGGCCTACTTTGATATTACACAAAGATAGCCTACTATCATGTTTTAGAAGTTTTTTATTTTTTTAATTTACTCACTTTGGGCCAAAGTCACCGCGCTTTACGGTATACCGTTGTGTTGCAGGTTGCCCGTGGAGAGTGCCAGGGGCGGGGTCGTCGTGGCGGAAGCTCTTGTCAAGGGGAAGAAGAAGGAAGCTGTGGTCCAGTGCGCGCTGGAGGCCTGTAGGATACTCGACCGTTACGGTCTGCTCAGGCAAGCTAACCACGGTAAGCCGACAACCTTGCCGCTACTGTCACATGAAATAACGTCCTAGGGCCAGCTGGCTCCGAGACACTTTGATTGGTTTCTATTCACTAGGAAAACGCCATATTCGTTGTTAGACGAGCGGATAGTAATAGTATGGGTAGTAATGGTTAAGAACTGCTTCGAGTGGTACCAATTTAGCACATTTTATGTTTTTTCTTCAAAATGGCTGACCCGAACAAGCTGAAATTTCTCAGAAATGTGTATTAAAATGTAATTCAGCTTCACGCAAAATTTCATTTTTTTTAGAAAATAAAAATATTTTCTTTTTTTTCCGCCATGTTATTCTAATGGGTATTTTTGAAATTTCTAAAATTCATAAAAAAAAAGTTACCCCCCGATAATGCCACAAAACTATTCAGATCTAAGTTAGATGAGGAACCATATTGAAAAAAAGTTTGAAGTTGATAGCTGTAGCCGTTTGACCTGTGGAGAACCGTCAAGAAAACATAAAAAAAAAAAAAAAAAAAAAGACAAAAACAAACACCAATTTTTTTCAGTATGTCAAATTGAATCCTTGCTAAAGCTTGTCTAATTAGTAGGTAGGGGTGTAAGAGTTGTGTTTTTTTTGGTTCGGTTCGGGTTCGGGTAGTGGAAAAACCTTGGGTTTCGGGCGGGTTTTAGGAAAAACACTGTACTTCAACAGGTGCTTCAAGATTAGGCAGTTGTACAAGCAAATTCCCAGGTCTAGGACTATTCCTATCTAATGGCTCCAGGCATTGGCCTAGGCTTATTGAAGTGATCTATATTTGCTTCCAAATATAGATCTACATCTATATCCTCCTCACTCATCACGAGATAGATGTAGATGTAGCCTAGGCCTACGCGGTAAAAAAAAACAAGTCCCGGATCACATGAAGCGAGTGCGTTAACCACTACGCTGCATGTGCCGGTGAATTGAATGAAATGAATTAACGATCGTCTTATCGTCACGGTTACAGAGAGCAAGAAGCGGAAGGCCAAGGACTGGGAGGCGGACGACTACTACGACAGCGACGAGGACACGTTCCTGGACCGGACGGGAGCGGTCGAGCAGAAGAGGCAGCAACGGATGAAAGCTCAAGGTCACCAAGAGGTCCTCACGTACAAGACGCTGGTGAGTTGGTCTTATAGATTGTTATATTTATAACGACCCTAAAACCTTAAAACTAGTTGATATATATTTTTTTTAATAACATCAAAACTTGATACAAAATCATTGTTCCCCAAGGCTGAGGATGAAAGTAGGATCGTTTGGACGGGGCACCACAAGGGCAATCTTACCACCCCATTTTATTATTATTTTAAATTGAAAGCAATGAACTTTGACACCAGGTCTACGCTGTCTGTGACCACACTTCTTCGCCGCAGATAGAGGTCTTCAGTTACCAAAGGTTGGAAGCACATTATTATTATAGACCGTTTTTGCAATATATCCGGACATTACCAACGTTGGTACAGTGAAACCTCGATGCATCGTTTTTCAAGGGACCAGGAAAATAAAACCATCCATGCAGGAAAACCATCCATCCAGTAAAATTTAACATTGATTGTATGGGAATAAACCTAAGGTTGTTTACCTTAAAACTAGTTTGTATAGAAACTTATCATCATTACCTGTGCATAATTGCTTAACCCTTTCACAGTTGGTAAAATTTTTTCGATATAAAACCCACCAGGTTAGCCAATAATAGAGTATTCTATTTAAATACATAACTCACCACACAATGAGGATAAATAATTAATTGCAAAAGATTTGGTCAGATAAAAGTTCAAATTACAACATTTTAATTATTTTTTAATTAGGCCTATTTTGAATTAAAAACCCAATTTTGATTTTCAAATAGCTAAAAGGGGTGATTTGGTGTTGACTATTTTTACAAATATCATTCTCAGTGGTGAAATAGCATTTGCGGAGTATTTTTTACCAGTTCGGTGAATTTTCGCGCATTTTGGTTTACGGACATTTTTTATTATTTTCATGCGGATAAGATTTGATGGTGAATAATTACCATTATGTACTGTTATTTTGAATTATTCATTGAAGGACAAAGGCAAGAAATACAAAGGGAGCTTTTAAAAAGATATACATGTCTTTATTCAGCTATAATTTTTTTTTTTTTTACATTTATGTAATATTCGTGACTAAAAAGACCTAATCGCAGAAAATTAGTGAAAATAACAATAGAAGAACACTTCACAAACAATTCACGTTTATTGTTGAAACCCCAAATGCTTTCCTGTGGTAATATGTTTTGTGACCAACAGTGACATGGGACGGAGAAGGACGTTCAAAGTGTCCTAAAAAAGTAGGGTTACCAATCGATCAAGAGAACGTAAACGATACCGAAATGCGCTATATCGAAAATCGATCAAAAATATCGAAATATTAAAAATTCCATTCGATATCGAATATCGATCTAAATTATCAAAATCTTTTAAGGTCTGAATCATGTTCATTTAGTCGTGTGTAATCTCTTTGCGAGGCGTAGTGATAATCTGCCTTTGCGTTGTGTCGACACTCAACACTTCCAGCGTCAACAAGTGACTGACACCAACACCCATACAGAATACATCTCACACGACTGACAGCCCGCTGTTGATTTACTCGTTATCGAATTCACTTTCGATATCGAAGTAATCGAAAATCGAATGAATTGATTCGATATCGAATCGAAATGATGATATCGATTGGCAACCCTATAAAAAAGTGTGACATAATTTATGAACGTCCCCAAAATGTCTCTACTCCGTCTGTTTCTGCGTCCAGGTCGACCAATACGACGTCACGCTGGCAGACCTGCGTGACGCGGAGTCTCGGCTGCGCGACGCGACGAGCAAGATCAACGCGTCGAGTGACGCGAAGAAGATGCGGGACGACGAAGACGAGCTGGACGCGTACATGAACAACCTCAGTGCGGTCGTGCCTGATAAGGTCCTCATCTCCAAACTCAAGGTCGGGCTTGAAAACAGAATATACATTTTTAGCGTTTTTATTTGTGGTAGCGTGATAATAACGTACCGGTAGAAAAAAGTTATTGAATGAATGTTAGGGTGGTCAAAAACTAAGTTATTGTGCGGGAGGCATTCCAAGACCTTTTTTTTTTTCAATAACATCGAAACTTGATACTAAATCATTGTTCCTCAATTAGGGGTTTAGATAAAAGTATGATCATTTGAACGGGGCACCACAAAGGCAATCTTACCACCCCAATTAAATTAATTGAAATAAAAAACAATCAACTTTCACACCAGGTCTATGCAATATCTTTGTCTGTGGACGGAAAAAATTATAATATTATGTATAGGCCTAGGCCTAGTCATTGAAATATTTCAAATATACTTTTGTTCTACGAGTAAAGCGTAGACATGTAGAAGATTGAACTTATTCACTGGTACCATACACGTGGTAATTTTTACCACCATTTAAATGAAAATGAAGAGATGATGACATTCTATAATTATCTTGAATCTATTAGGTCTTATAATATCTTCAAAAAGAGAAGAAGGATGTATGAATAATGGCTTCGTTTTAAGAGCCTCTTGTACGTTCTGATAGTGGATTAGGCATTAATTGGTGGATTAACTTAATATCACCCTTGGTTACGTATCTCATTTTTGTACGTTAACTAACAGTTAATACTTGATTAATTGATACTTGACAAAGAATTCATACAACTGGGTCTACAAAAAACAAAAATACATTCGTTGAAATAGGCCTAGAGAAATATTGAATTGTACAATATTATTAAACTTGTTATTTTATTTCTTCACAGTCGTCGATAATCCACCTGAAGTGCGAGGAGGTTAGACTTCGGAAACTCGTCAACGTAGCCCGACCTACCAACCTACCGGAACTAAAACCCCCGACTACGGAGTCGTCACCGTCCGCGGCTCAAACCACGGCTGGCAAGATGACGGCCATATTCGGCAAGACGCGGAAACTTATCAAATCCAAGCAGACCAACGCGACGAAAACCAAGGTCGACGCGATAGTAACGACGACGCGAGAAGAAGAGGTGGAAGAGGACGAGGAAGAAGACGAAATAGAAGAGGAAGATAAGACTGAACGAGAGAGAGGAGAGGTAGCGGAGAAGGTGGTGGAGGATAGGAGAGAAGAGAGAGAGGAAGCGAAGGAAAGGGTGGAGGTGGATGAAAGGAGGGTGGAAGTGGAGGTGGATGAAGTGAAGGATGAGGAGGAAGGAGAGGAAGAAGAGGATAAAGATGCGGAGAGGAGGAGGAAGAAGAATCGGAAGAGGATGCAGCAAAGAAACGCCAGGGTTTGTAGATATTGTTTTTTATTTGAAGTTTTATGTTTATTTATGTTGGGTTTAACGATGCACTGTAATGATAACCAAGATCTATTGGCGTTGGATGGATGATTAGTGAGATGATGGGAGGATAAGATTATGGTCTCTTGGGGGCCACCCCGATGGCTAAGTCATCTATCGCTAGCGGTAGTAACTGAAGTCACCGTTGGGCGTGGGTTCGAGTCCCGCATAAGGCTTGGGTTTTTGTAAACGTCCTTTCATCTATCATCACTTCATCGTTACATTATCATCCGCTCATTTGTACCCCCGTATAACCTAGCTGTTGGTGGGGGCGTTAAGCAACATTAAAAAAAAATAAAAAATAAGATAGAAATCATCATCACTAATTCAGAAATTAAAGTTAGTTTATTTTTCCTCCAGGACCCGGTCTTTTTTCTGAGTAGATATTACTCGATTGGGCGTGAACATCAGCGCGCAAGTCTGTCAAATGTCAGATTGCCGTAGAAATTCTACAAATAAATCTGTCATGGGGAGAATATAATTTTTCTGATTACTTCTAGTATTCTAGTAATTATTTCCGGCCCCAGTTAACAATATCGGCTTTATTCCCTGTTTCATCTGAAGTAGCTTGAAAAATATATACGCTCATTGGTTGGTAAACGGGTATTTAATAGCTTCAGGTTGGCTGCAGGTACAAGATGGCCGACTGGCTAGTTTCACTTCATGGTTAGGTTTCACGGGGGGATCCATAAGCCACCAACCAACGCCATTGGCCTCCTCTCGGCTTCGCTAGCTTAACGGCAGTTTGCGACTATACTCTATCCATGTGTAAAGAGATCAGTGGTCATGACTCTTTTTCACTGTCTTTTTTAAATTGTTTTTTCTATGGAGAACGTCATAAAGTGTTGTTATTTACGTTTGTATTTTGCGTTCAGGTGCACAGAGAGAAGCAAGCCCGGTGGGCCGCCGTAGACTCGGCCGATCCCAACTACACAGAGTGGATGCCGCCCGAGGGACAGAGCGGCGATGGCAGAACTAACCTCAACGAGAAGCTTGGTTACTAGCCGACCAGCAGCTTACCTCGTACTGTTACACTGCGTATCCCAACTACACCGAGTGGATGCCACCGGAGGGACAGAGCGGCGACGGCAGAACTAACCTCAACGAGAAGCTCGGTTACTAGCCGACCAGCAGCTTACCTCGTACTGTTACGCGTTTTGCCTGAATCACGTTGTAAGCTACCGTTGAAGATTGGTTAACTGGACTTAAAACCAACTGACCTAGACTTCCATTTCTTGAGCAATCTGTATAGAAGTAAAATTGAGGAACTTAGCTCCTCCCCTTCACAAATTGTCACCACCCATTGAATGTTCAATAGGTTCTAGTGATTGTTAATTGGGTAAGGTTCTTGTCCAATGACAGTTCTAAAGGGATTACAAAGAAGTACGAGGGGAGGGGTAAGAATGGAAGTGGAAAAAGTGGATAGAGAAGTAGGTAAATATGGATTCATACAAAGAACGACGCAGGAATGGAATGAATTGGAAGAAGATATCAAGAATATAACGAAGATTGGTGATTTAAGAAGAGAGCTAATAAAAAATAAAGTATAATTTATCGAGTATATTTGATTGTAATTTCATTAGGTATAGTAACCATTACCACGTGTTCTATGAACAATCTGTAATGAATAAATAAAATATGTAAATATGTAAAGGGGAGGAGTCAAACCTCCCATTTTAACTTCCATAGAGGTTGCTCAAGAAATAGAAGTTTGGATCAGTTTGTACCTTCTAGCTACCGTTAGTGCTCGACTGGATCCACGGGATCTGTCGTAGGAATGTCGTAACTTCAGCGGTGGCGAAAACTGTTTTGTAAATATATAAAAACCCCATACAGTCAGGTGTCAGGCACATTGGGTTCCTGAACAATCATAGAAGAAAAGTGGTACGAAAAGAAGTGAACGTGTTGGAAAACTTCGGTAATTATAGAGAATCTTGATGAAGCTTTGAAGATTGAACACTTTTGAAAGATGTAGTCATGTTTCGAATTGTAAATCTCCTCCCAAAACTAATGAGTGACCTTCAAAGTAACCATAGCGTTGTGTTTGTTATGTTGGTAGATGACCTACAACTCGCGTGGAAATAAGTATACAGTGAAACCTCTATCCATCGTTCTTCAAGGGACCAGGAAAATAAAACGATCCATCCAGTAAAATTTAGTATTGATTACATGGGAGTGGGGTGAGAAAAAATGAATGATATAAGCGGGAAAACGATGGATGCAGGAACGATGCATAGAGGTTTCACTGTATCTGTTTTCAGTTATTCGTTTGATTTTTGAGAACGTCGTAAGAAATATATTTAAATTGAATATTCATTGATAGAATGTGTTTTTTTATTTCTAAACATTTTTGGTAGGCCTAATGTGAAATATCTTTGATTATTTTTCTGCTATGTTATAAATATTTTACAACTGTTTTGATAACGATGGAAAAGCTTATCGATAAATGTATTTATTTTAACAATATATTTTGGTTCTGACCATGTATGTTTTTGTAAATCTACAGTACCGGTATAATAAATGTAAAAATTGATAGATCAAATTGCGTGGACTTATTAGTAGTCAGTGTTGTAAACTGGTGGGAAATTAGACGTGGGTTCAAATCCTGCTCAAGGCATGTTTTTGTATTGTGAACCTAATTTATTCATCATCCAACCATTTGTAGCCCCAAATAGACTAGCTGTTGAAACCAAGGAAGTGATCGAGTCTATTACGTCTGCCACTGGTGAGTGTAATGCTGTGTATGCTCCAACACAGGGCTCTGCTAGTAGTGGCAAGAACATGAGGGGAGTGTTGTGTAAGAAGAAGACAGTTGTTATCAAGAGGGCCGCAGCTTCAACCAAGACTTGCAAGGAGTGTGGCTACGAGACTGCTCTTAATCACAGCATGAGACGCCACTTGTTGATACATACAGGAGAACAGCCCTTCCAATGCACTGAATGTAGCTACAGGTGTAAGGAGAAAGGTAATCTAACAAAACACATTAAGGCAGTACATCGTAGAGAGAAGAAGTATGTCTGCACGCAATGTGACTATATATCAGCTCATGCTGGTCATATAAAGAAACACTTGTTGATTCATTCAGGAGTCAAACCTTACGCCTGCTTGTCATGTGACTACACAAGTACAACAAGTGGTGATATGAAAAAACACAAGAGATTTCATACTGGGGAAAAACCCTTCACTTGCAACGAGTGTGAATACAGATGTACAACAAGCAGTCATATGAACGTACACAAGAGAATGCATAGCGGAGAAAAACCCTATGCCTGTACTCTATGCAGTTATCGCTGCGCTCATAGCTGTAACCTTAAGAGTCACATAAAGACGCATAGCAAGTCATGAGTAATAACTCACCTACAATGGTATACTGTATACTAGTGTTTACTATTATATTGTATTGTATTGTATTCTTTATTCATCGTTGACTAGTACATAGTAGTAGAATTGGCTTCGTCAAAAGAAAATAATTAAATATAAGATAAGGCTAAATAATAATAATAATAATAATAATATTGTAACTCTTTATTTAGCTAGGTAGCCATTACACTTTCACAGTACAGTACTAACAAATAATACAAACATACCATTTAACAAATAATTGACTCATGTGAATTATAACTAGTATTGGAATTCTTCCTTAACAAATTTAACACACATTCTTCTATATTTCTCAATATTCTTTTCTTTTTTTCACACTATTATCTAATTTATTATATAATAGACCACCACTGTAGAAGACAGATTTATTAGTGCTTCATTTTTTGTTACTATTTAAATATAAATTATTGACTCCCCTCGTATTGTGGTTATGCACCTTCGCTACAGTACTTATGTTGTCATTGAACACATTTGATGCAGTACTCTTATAAGTAAATTATATGTAAATATAAGATGATAATACATAGTAGTAATAATAATTAAAGATACACTTGTAGGCCTATACTTGTTTGCGCTAGTGTACTATAGTGTACCTATATAATCAATATGAAAAATCAACATAATATGATGAGTAAATTATAAGTATACTGTATAATGAAGAAATATATAAGTATAATAAATAATAATACATAATAAGAACCAACAATAATGCCAACCACGCCTGCAATTGTTTTGATTTGTTTGATATAAATAACTACAAAGGCCTAATGATATTCAATTCAACATATTATAATTGGTATATTTATATATATATATATATATTAAATTAATATAACTCCATATATCGGTAGAGTATAACTGATTAAATCTTTATTTACTTAGAATACAGTACAATACAATGAACAATAGTACATAAGTATTCAGTGGTAAATGTCCCAATATCTATAATTTAGCGATAATCTTAATAATTAATTGAACAAGTCAGATGACCTAATACTTTAATCTTAATTAGCTAGACCTAACACTAAATCTAGACCTAAAACTCTTTGTCTGTTAATGTATGTCAGTTGATGTATCTCTAATGTTAATAATTAACATGTAATACCATACCCAAGAATCATCTACCATACGTATTATGCTATGGAAGTTGATTAATATGATATATTTGAATATATCTGTGTCACAATTGAGAAATGAAAATATAAGATATGAATGGTGCTTTCTCACCGTTTAGTTCTTTTCTTTCTATTCACAGAAACTAAATACACTTAAAAGATTCTAAAACACCATACATTTTAAAATATCACTTACGATTAGGCCAGTCAGGAAAAATTTGAAACAAATCTCTTCAAGAAGCTTCGAGTTTTCACTTCATTGTATTCTTCTTTGAACAAGAATATGTTACAAATTATATGCAATTTTTACTGAGATCGGACTGTTTTGTAGAAAATGATTACCGTATTTAATGAAAACATTTTCATTAAACATAGTAGGCCTAACGGAGTTAGAAAATATGGTCTTTGGCTAAAGTACCATACATATATTTTACACTACTAGCCATATTTATTTCCGATTACCGCAAATCAGGGTTTTTACATTCATACAGACCAGTTAATAAAATAATGAGTTGATAATAAAATTTTGAATGATTTAAATGAAACTGCGCCTCTTGTTCAAAAGTTGTTTTGTTGATAGGTTGGTAAGGCTAGAACTGAATGCATTGCTACATTTTTTTTGTAAATTGGGTGGCAGTGTTTTGAGTTGAAATTGGGTTGAAATCACTTAAAAATGTATTTATTCCCATCAAATATTAGTAAAATGTACTTCAAAACCACAAGTAGTGCTCAATCAAGATATCTTACTATATGTCAATCTCTAATTAGTGATATAAACGCAAAGTTTCAAATTAGGAATAATGTGAGGTTATGTTGTCATATCTCGTCTTCAGCAAACAATAACAGAAAATGTTCTTTTTCAAGCCATTCTTTGATACCAGTTCGTAGTATAAGTAGTTCAATGAACTGTCAACAAAAAGGAGCCAAACCTCAAGACTCTGTGATGTATGTGTTCGATCGTCAAGCTAAGTTGTATCAACGAGAAAGAGCTGCAAGAGCTGATAATGTAGAACTCTATGACTATTTAAAAGACGAGATCGGTTTTCGATTAGCCGATCGAATATTTGACATCAAGAGAAAGTTCAATCGTGTTGCTGATCTCGGCTGTGGACGTGGTTACGTTGCAAAACACATCATGTCTGAAAGCGTTGGGGAATTGATTTTGTGTGACATGAGTAAAACTTGGCTGTCGCAAGCGTGCCCGCAAGATGATATCAAAATTGAACGGATGGTTGTAGACGAGGAGAACTTACCGTTTGAACCTGGTTCGTTGGATCTGGTGATCAGCAGTTTGAGTCTTCATTGGGTCAATGATTTACCGGGGACATTCACACAGGTAGGCCATACATTGAGTTTAACTCGATGTCTCTACGAAACTCTAGATTGATGCCTAGGCCTAGGCATTAAGTATATAGTAAACACTATATACTTAATGGCCTAGGCTTTGGTTTTAATTAGGCACAGTTTGTTCAAAATTTTTTGCTCGCACAAACGACTGGTAAATAATATGTATCCGTCCTATTTACATATATCTAGGCCTATAGACCTATCATTATTAGGCCTATCACACTTTTATTCTTCAATTGTTGAATGGTTATTTGTACCGGTATTTGTATTTGTAGCTGTAGTAGCTGTAGTAGCTTAGCTGTAGTAGTTATATTTTTCAATGTGTAGGCCCTATATTATTGTCATCAGATAATATTATAAGTTAAAACGAGTAGCAGAGTAATATAGTGAAAACTGAATTTAAGTAAGAAACTTAAGATTAAATAAGAAGTGAAAATAATAATAAAAAGAATCAGTACCGGTATCAGTAGAATAGATCAAGGGAAGATCAATAGAGCAGTGACCCAGTCCTGCCCCCAAAAATTGAATAGGGGCCCATCGCCTTTTTTGTGCTATTATATATTATATATATATATGTAATTAATGTATTTTACAAATAACGACAATTGAATTGAATCCTTGCATCCACGAAAGGTGAAGATTCAGACCGTTCCCTCCTATCCCACACCACTAGACCACGGCTGGTTTGCACCGTCATCTCTTGTGAATATTAGTATATAGGTGTACAGCTTATTCACATATACTTCCCGGAGCTTTGATTTAGAAAGCCGTCCAGTGTCTCGGTCAACTATCGCTAGCGGTAGGAACTGAAGTCGGGTCTGGCGTGGATTCGAGTCCCGTATAAGCCAAGGGTTTTCGTAAACGTCGCTCTTTCACCTGTCATCACATCATCGTTTCATTATCACCCGCACATTCGTACCCCCGTATAACCTAGCTGTTGGTGGGGTCATTAAAAAGCATTCAAAAGAAAAGATATTCAGAATAAATATATTCATCACAGAAAATAATGAGGCAAATTTGTCATGTTCAATACCATCCCTAATTTTGCAAATTTGATCCTGAAAATGGTGTTTTCTAAACGATAAACATTAAATGTATCGAAAAAAGGCGCCTGACAAATAAAATTGTTATCCTAAAATTAAATAAAACGCTCCTAAACAGTATGAAATTACACGGCCATTGATCACAGTCAGCCATCTTTGGAGGTTAGGACACCAACCTTGACCAACTAACCCACCATTTGGTACCGAGCAACACAAAATTACCAATTATTATCCTATTTGTCTCATTCCGTATAGATCATGACAGCTCTGAAAAGTGACGGCGTCTTCCTTGCCGCAGTATTCGGTGGCGACTCGTTATTCGAACTTCGCTCGTCGCTCCAATTGGCCGAGCTCGAACGCGCCGGCGGCATCGCAGCTCACGTCTCTCCGTTCACCGAGATCCGCGATATCGGCAACCTGCTCTCCCGTTCGGGCTTCACCATGCAAACCGTAGACACTGACGAGATAGTAGTCGGCTATCCGTCGATGTTCGAACTGATGCACGACCTTAAGGGCATGGGGGAAAGTAACGCGGCGCGGAATCGTAAACTGCGGTTAAGTAAGGACACAATGTTTGCCGCCGCTTCTATCTATCAGGAACTTTACGGTAAAATCGAGGACGGCGAGAATAAAGTGCCGGCCACGTTTCAAGTGATCTACCTGTTGGGATGGAAGCCGGATAAGTCGCAACCGAAACCGTTGGAGAGGGGGACGGGGGACGTATCGTTGAAAGATCTGTACCGTTTGGACGAGATTATATCGGAGACGAAGAAAGTGCCGTTAGACGACGATACGAAGAAGTAGTAATTAATTTCAAGTGTGATTTAGTTACGTTTTTAGGGTCTATTAGTGCGTTACTACTTATTACGTGGTTGAACTTCTGTGAACATTTAGGCCTATTCATCCTGAATGAATCTAGTCTGTAAATGCTGTGATTATGTAACTATTCACCGATATTATATAGAAAATGAACGCAAAATCGCTTCCACAAACCGGATTTCTTGCCCCATTGTCAGACATCGTGAACATTCGACCAATCGGTGAAGACTACGGTAGGCTTATGGGCGGCAAAAATGAAACAAAACGCAACATATTCTCAATATATTCAACGGAAGTGGTTTGTTTCTCAATCAATACGATGGGTTAACATTGAACATCCTGCGAGCTATCGATTTAAATTGAACATTCTGCCGTCAAATCGCTGAAATTAGCGCTAGAGTACCGGTTTTAGTGAGTTGATAGTGATTCAGTATGTAGGCCTACAGTGTAAATGTTTTGGTGAAAAGATTCCGCAAACCGGCAAGAAATTTGCAATGCAAAAGCTATTTCGCGGTCATGGAAACACAGCGTTAAAGCCAACTAACATCTAGGCCTCTTGATGTTCTATATTCAAAAAGTTCTGGTGGCTATTGTTGTGCTAGTTATTTATGACATTTAAGAAGTAAAATGGTTGATATCTGCATAGCCTCTTCTTTTATTATCCCAAGCTCTAACATCGAGTGTTAAAGCCGCTCTCCGTAGCTCGGTCAGCTGAGGCACCGCTTTAGAAACAGAAGTCACCATATTGAAAAAAAGTTTGAAGTTGATAGCTGTAGTCGTTTGACCTCTGGAGAACCGACAAAAAAAACATAACGAACACCAATTTTTTTTCAGTAAGTCAAAAAAAAAAAACATAAAAACGAACACCAACTTTTTTCAGTATGTCAAATTGAATCCTCGCTAAAGCTCGTCTAATAATCATCTCTGTGTTCTATCAACGGGATCTCCACTATGAGTATCTGTACTTATAAACCTCGGTAAGCTGCTGTTATTTCTTTCCCTTTTATCTAATTCGTTCAGACACTGTAATATTGTGCATACCACTTTTTCATTTCCAAGTTGTCTCTAATGAAGAAATATTAATTTAATATTGTTAAATTCATTGTTTGCAATAACCGTGGTAACATCAGACATTACCGTTTAGAAAACTCTATTAGGCCTAACTAATTTCTTTGTAACAGTTCAGTATTTACTGACTATCACCGAGGGGTTACATACGCGTTCAATAAATCACAGAATGGAACTGAAAAGTAGGGTTAAAGACGCCAAGTTTTTTGTGCGTATCTTTCCCAGCTTGCACATCTCTCACGAAGACTAGTTTTAATAAAGAAATATTAATAAATTATCATTTATCATTGTTTGCAAAACCGTGGTAACATCAGACATTACCGTTTAGATAACTCTATTAGGCCTAACTAATTTCTTTGTAACGGTACAGTATTTACTGACAAATCACCAAGGGGGTTACATACGCGTACAACAAATCACAGAATGGAACTGAAAAGTAGGGTTAAGGACGCCAAGTTTTTCGTGCGCATCTTTCCCAGCCTGCACATCTCTCACGAGGATGTGATAGTAAGTGCTGACTCGAAGAGCTTGAGGGTTCGTTCGTTGCAGGATTTCTTGCCGGGACGGAAACGAATCGTTACTAACGAGTCGAGGTTCTTGAGTTTTCCGACGGATGGAGTTTTTCATAACGTCAGTCAGGTAAGTGTAGGGATACAGAAGGTACCAAAAATTCCGAAAAATTGAAAAAGAAACGTTTATTTTCTCGTTTTTTACCCTAGTGGGTTTGGAAAATTTAATTTTTTTTTTTTTTTTTCTTAAATAGACCTAGGCCTATTCGTTCTTTACATTTTTTTTTTTTTTTCAATGAGTTTAATGACGCACTGTTATGATAGAGAAGATCCTATGGCATTGGATGGATGATTAATGAGATGCTGGGATGATGAGATGAAGGTTCTTGGGTAATTGGAAGGATAGTGGGAAAAGAGCGGTCATGGCCGGCTTATTGTAGGAACCATCCCGGCATTAGCCTAGACTACAGAGGGAAACCAGGAAAAACCTCTGTAAAGATGGTCGGCGGCGGGGATCGAACTGAGTTCGTAATTCCCCTCGCCTCCCGAATCACATGAAGCGAGCGCGTTAACCACTGCGCTGCATGTGCCGGTAATGTTTCAATTTTTCTGGAAAATTAAAAATCCAAGTAGGGTGCGATGACGAGATAAATATTCTCAACTGCGTTTTCATTAAGGTCAGCCAGGTAAGGTGTAGGGATTTAAAAGGTACCAAAACCCCATAAAATTAAAAAACTTCATAGTTTCATTGTCACCTGGTCATTCGTACCCCGTATAACCTAGCTGTTGGTGGGGTCGTTAAGCAAATAATAACCATCATCGTCGACATCCCTAGTATTATAATAGGCCTATTATAATTATCATAATAATTTATTGTTCACAATTAAATCATTGTGGCGTGCCAGAATCAAGCGCTTTGCTAGCGCTAAGTTGGCCCAGCATACGTCACGGCTAGATCAGCTAGCTTGCAATTCTGGATCGACCACGAGCATCTTTTGCAACTAGCTGTGAAAGTCATGGCGGAGGATCAAATCGTATTGAGAACTGAGTGATTGTATTGAATGTAGGCATTTCTTCTGATTCCTCCTCCAGTGGATCAGAAGAGATTGACAAAGTTTTCACTCTTTGCCAATAGAATCGAATATTTTCAATAACTTTTTGGTCATCTCCTATAACCGCAACGTCGAATGGTTTACTGCAATTATTTACTCATTATATTTAAATATTCAAACTAACCATTATCCAATTATTCTGCAGTACTTTCTCCACAGTTATTGACATTATTTCACTATCATACTCAATCTGCAATTAATCGGGGATATATGCCACGCAGGATGAAATCTACGACAAAGTAATGGGCGTCGAACTAGTCGAGAAAGTGTTCGGCGGTATGAGTGCCGTCGTCCTCGGTTACGGCCAGACGGGCACGGGCAAGAGCTTCACCGTCAACGGCATGCGCAACGTCTACGAGTGTCGCGGCCTCGCTCCGCGTCTGGTTTCCGAACTCTTCGACGTACGCAACAACAAAAAACAAGAAATACACGTCAGCTTCGAGATCAGCTTCATCGAAATACACGGCAACCGAATCAACGACCTGTTACGAAATTCATTCGTTAACGATTTGAAAAACATTACGATCTATCCGTTGAATTCTGAAAAACACGGATTGGAAATGTTGTTCAATGGAGAAGGACGTCGCGTGTGCGGAAATGCGTCGTATTGCGGAGCTAACCGAGCTCACAGCGTTATGACGGTCTACATAACCTCAAAAAACATGTTGTATTCATCGTCGCCGGTCCATTACGGTAAAATACATCTAGTCGATCTAGCGGGTATCGATACGATCGGTAACGATACGTCTCGATGGAAAACCGGCTGGGATATCGGACGAGCGAACTTAACGAAATCGTTTCTCGAACAATATCTAACGAGAACGAACAGTAAACGGCAAGTCGTCGTCAACGATTTGTTGATACAATATTTAGGTGACGTTCGGAATTGCGTTATGAGGTTCGTAGCGCATATCAGCGGCGCGTTAGCGGATCTCGAACTGACGATATCGTCGATGAAGTTTGGAGCGAACGTTTCCGGGATGAAGTTCGAGAAGGTCGTCATTAGTAACAAGGAGAAACGGGAACAGAACGTCGACACGGGATTGGAGAAGATTCGTTTCTTCAACGAGCGTCTGGAATTAAATGCGATGTTGTTTGATCAGCCGGATTGTGTGGTCTCGGAAGCCAAGTTGTGTCCGGCACGGCTCGGGCATCTACGTAGGCTGGCGCAGAGTTACATCAAAGGTGATTAATTAGACGAGCTTTAGCGAGGATTCAATTTGACATACTGAAAAAAATTGGTGATCGTTTTTATGTTTTTTTTTTTTTATGTTTTTTTGTCGGTTCTCCACAGGTCAAACGGCTACATCTATCAACCTCAAACTTTTTTTTAATATGGTTCCTCATCTAACTTAGATCTGTATAGTTTTGTGGCATTATCGGGAAGTAACTTTTTTTTTTATGAATTTAAGAAATTTCAAAAATTCCCATTAGAATAACATGGCAAAAAAAAAAAGAAAATATTTTTATTTAAAAAAAAAAATGAAATTTTGCGTGAAATAAATTACATTTTGGTTCACATTTCTAAAAATTTTCAGCTTGATCGGGTCAGCCATTTTGAAGAAAAAAAATAAAATGTGCTAAATTGGTACCACTCAAAGCAGTTCTTAACCATTACTACCCATACTATTACTATCTGCTCGTCTAACAACGCATATGGCGTTTTCCTAGTTATTTAAATGATTTTGTTATATTCTAAAATAGTCATAAAATAATTAGATGAGTGTTAGCGAAGATTTCCATCCTACTCTTATGAAGCTTTGTCTGTGTGTTTTTTTGTCACTGTTTTTTGTTTGTTTGTGGGCACTGTAGAGGTCGCAGGGTTTGACTGATCGACATGAAACTTTTTCTGTATACGCAAACTTATCCAACTTAGGTCCCGTTTTCCGAATAATAAATATGTTGATTAAGCTATAATTAGTGGATTAACTTGTTATTACCCTTGGTTACCAATGGTATTTTTGTACCACAAAAAATAATTAGCTTAATTAACACATTTTTATTATTGGTTTTATGGGGTCTTAGAATCCTATAGTTTTTGGGTCTAATCAGTTGGACCATTTTTACAAACATGTCAGTTTCTAAAAACCCCATGAGATTAGGATGAGCGGAATAAATTTAAAAATTAAATCTCTCCAATATAATTCAAATTTTCCTCAAATGAGAACACGGAAATTATACACCTAATTAAAAATTTGTATGCAATTCGGACCAGCCGTTTCGAAGAAAATAATATACCGTAATAAATGTTTTTCATTTATCGAAAAGATAGAAATATTAGCGGAAAAATGTTTCATTGTTGAATTCACGGCTCTCATTGGCATTGGATGAAGTTCATTTCATATGATCAAGGTGTGTAGAGTTCTCGATTATACTATAAATAGACATCTCGCTCATCTTGAAACATTTATTCTGCGTTCACCGAGTTTAAAATGATCGTTGATTTTTGTCGACAAGGCGAAACATCCGAGCTTCAACTTCTAACCGTCGTCCAAAGCACGGTCTCGATGAAAGTCTTCAAAGAGATCTACGACCAACTCCTCGAAGAACGCGCCCCGTTCGTCGACGAGGTCGAGACCCTCCGTCGAGCAATCCTAGACGCCACCGAGTTCGAAAACCTCGTCTCCGACAGTTCGTTGAAACTCTCCGAGAAACAGAAAAAGAAACTATCCAACAGTTCCACCAGCGTCAAGAAAAGACGCGGATCACCGATGCGGAAAAGAAGAGATTCGTCACTCGGGGAACAATCGTCGGCAATGCGCATCAAGAAAGGTTCAAAGAAATCGTCAAAGAAAAGTTCGAAAACGTCGACGGAATCGAAACCGATAACGATAGATGTTGTCGAGATTCCGAAACTCCCGCAACGCGAGATCGATAAATTAGGTATAACGATCGGACCGGGTATTATTTCCCATTACCAAGGAGCTAATACTATAGTAGAGATGATGCAAAGAGCTCAGCTAGCCAAAGAAGCTAGTAAGGCAGAAATAAACGTCGACGATATCGCCGTCGTAGCTCCGGACGACGTTTGTGTGACATATCGTTTTATAAATATCATCGAAACACCGGTAAAGTTATCGATCAACGCGGAACCGGAAGTGATCCACGATTTGGAGAGAAAGACGAGTTATTTACCGAGTCAGATTTCAATACGAAAACAAGATAAGAAAACGAGCGCGGATAAAGCTTCCAACAAAAAATCTAGTAATTCCCCGGAAAAGAAAACGAAGGGCTCGCAATACAATCTAGGTTCACGTAAAGGATCTATCGCGAGTATCGCCGGGAATAAATTAGGATTGAAACTCCCGAGTATCCCGGATGACATCCCGGCTGTCATTCCGGAAAGTCGTCCCCTATCTCCGGAACCCGCCCTCCCTGCGACACCCTCCCCTTCTTTTGAACCGTCGTGGGAATCATTCGTGCGGAGCGGTGTCAAAGATAAATTTCAAGAAGAGATCGATTTGTCGCAGAAGAACGCTCGTGAAGCCCATGTAGTCTATGTAAAAACCATATCGGAACTGCAAGTATGTCGTCGAAAATTATCGGAAACGAGGAAAGAACTCGAAGAAACGCAGCACCTACGACATTTATCGGGTAACGAACGTTACGACGTCGATGGTAGGGTGATAACGAGCGAGGCTGAAAAGAACTTGATTAAATCGGTCCGATCGAAGGAATCAGAGATGGACCAGATTAAAATCGTTCTCATCCAACAGCGAGTTTTGTTGAACGAGTTTATAGCGAGGATCGACGTTACGAAGAAAGCGATGGACGATGCGTATCAGGAGTTCAGGAAGGCGATGGGGATAAGTCAGCAGTCGACGGAGCGATTGAATGATGAGGAGAGGATGCTGTTGGAACCAGCGGATGCTCGAATGGAGCATTATAATTATCTACGTGATACGAGGCTGGGGATAGAGTGCGGCGTGACGAAACTCTACGGGAAATAGTCGTCAGTTTTATAGGTTATGTTCTGTTGGTCATTTAAACTGTTTGGTTGATTATGTAAATTATGTAATTAAAATTGTTTTCGGGGGATTTTTTCATGAAATGAAAGATAATTTGATTTCTTTCCATTGATGGATGTATGTGTATAGGATTATTATTTATTAAAAAAGGATTATTATTTATTTAAAAAAACGTTGGGTCGTTCGAATTCAAGTCCAGAGGAAGGTCTACCAACTGATTGAAATTGTAATAACTTCGATATACGGAGAAACTCGTTCCGGCTTCAAAGTTAAAATGCTTTTGAAAATGTAATTGTCTCGTCCTGAAAATTATTTGATCCCCAAAATACCAACGACTACAGGTGTGACAGAAAGAGTTGCAGACCTACGCTGTTTCTGGAATTTGTGGGAAAAAAAAATCACGCACATATTTTCAACAATGACATTGATTGAAATATCAAATTACTGACGTATTTATGGTAACCATTCGTCGGCCGTATTTTACCATTTTTTATGCCGGTTTTACCAGCCGATGATTAGCAATAGACAAAAGCGAATTCACTAGTGAATCCCACTTGTCCGAATTTTATCGCTACCAATTTCAAATACTCCCAAGAGCTTATCAATGTAATCATTTGCAAATATCTCTATTAAATTAATTCGTTGCTTGTCAAACTAGGTGATTAGACAATATATAAAGACCTTGACTAGTCAATTTGGTCGCTCTTGATGGCTTATAAATTCAAGTAAACCACTGCCCCAGAGATTTGCAGAGGGCACCATTTAATTTGGAAGGCAGTGATTAATAGGTCTGCAAACAACGAGAATAGCCATACACCCTTTCATACACGGTAATTACTTACTAGTTTAATCAAATACTTGAGCCTATTAAAGGTTTTTTCGTCAGTATTTATGTTTTGGAATGAGCGTAAAAGATAGTCAGTATTTTAAGATGAGAGATAGGGCCTACATAAACCTAATTTATCTTAGGGATAGGCCCCTAATCGATCTATTCATTGTTTTTATTTCATTTACTTGTAGGCAAATCATTATTGACGAGTTATATTGCTATTTAAACTTCAATTATCCATTTTACTGCTCTAACCTTATCCAATGGGTAATCTTTTTTAACCATTTGAGTATGTTATGAACATTAGATGTCGATTATTACCGCTAGCTTCAACTATTATCTAGGCTCACTGTCATGTGTAGAGAATACCAATATTGATTTTAGATTCCTGAAGGCAAAACTAGCAAGACAGAAATTGATTTCTTAAAATAAGTAGCCTACTGTTGATATATATCGAACAGCAGTAGTTTTCAGTTAGTAATATTATCCTTATCCTTATGATAAGGAGAACTTATCAAAACTTTTCACATTCTGTTACTGAGGTGAATTTATGTTTTTCCTTGAATTTACATCTAATACGAACTGGAAATATATTTAAAGAATAGAAAAAGATGAGAAAAAAAAATTGAAATATATTTTGAATGAAATGAATTGAAATTTCCATTGTATGTATGTGGTTGTACAATTTACATTGTGTTGGAATAACATAGTATCAAAATCCTTTATTTTTCTCATAATCCAGATCTATACCGACACTATTTATATTCTATATTTATACTTGTAAATTATGCTAATTTATTAAAAAATGAACCGTCAACGTTGAATCGAAAAGTTCTGACCGCTAACCGTATGTTTTCCATTTCTTGATCAGTTTCGAAAACGAGATGAACAAGTAGGCCTAATTTTTAAACGTTTTTCAAATCGATAAATTGACAAGTGAAATATAAACGAGATGGCGGAAGAGGAACTGTGTTTCTTGGATCATATGATAAGGCAAGTTTATCTCCTTTATAAGAAGCGGTAGAAACTGAAGTCACCGTCGGGCGTGGGTTCGAGTCCCGCATAAGGCATGGGTTTTTGTAGACGTTCTTTCACCTATCATCACTTCATCGTTTCATTATCACCCGCTCATTTGTACCCCCATATAACCTAGCTGTTGCTGGGGTCGTTGAACAAGAAAGAAAAAAAAAAAAAAAAAAAAAAGAGAAATATAGTATATCCTTGAGAAATATTTGGCTTTGATAGTCTATTTCATTAATGCTAAATTTCTGCATCTTTAACAGTGGATACTCAAAAAAAAATGTAGTTCTGAAGTTGAATCATAGAATAAAGTTTATTTTTTATTCTATGGTTGAATGTAGGATTGGCTATGTACTGTGGTTTGGGTGTCTGATTGTCTTCTTCTGATTGGCTCGTAGCACCAAAATCGAACAACTCGAGAGCACGATCGAGCTGTTTGAACTCGGCACGATGCCCGAAGAAGCGTTCCGAACGATATTCCAGCGCGACGCGGCACAACTTGACGCGTTACACGCACGCGTCGACATGTTGGCACAACGCAGGCAGAGCATCAACGCAATATCCTTTATCTGACACGCGTAATGTCTTAGGGGACGTCCATAAATCATTTCACACCTTTTTAAGCCACTTTGAACCCCCTTATATGGAGGTAACACAGATTTTTTAAATGTGTTCAAGATGGTATATTATGTACAAACCATTTGATTTATACTAGGAAAACGCCTTATATGCGTTGTGAGATGAGCTTAGAAGTATGGAAATGTAGAATTAAGAACATTTTGTCAGCTCAATGTACATATACAGGCCATGGATCACTTCAAAGGTTTAAGAACCGCGGCTGTCTGTTGGTATATAAACCTTAGTTTCCAAACAATTATACCAGTGCCTTCTTCATATCCATCACAGATTTTAAACGTTTTAATTTATTGGTGACACTTGTTGCTCACAATAGTTCCTTAATTGCTTTCTTAAATTGCTTTTATTGATGTGTAAAAAAGTACATAAAAAATGCGTTCTCTTCGTTATTTCACATCTGATTGTTTCGCAAATTGCTTAAAATATGTATGATAGATCTTTCCACATTCAGTATAAATTTGAGAGCTTTTGGAAAATTTTGGTTTTCCAAGTATTTCTCCCCTGGCCTATTCTTATGGGGAATATCCATACTTTCCAAATTTTTTCCGGAGACACCGTTTGACCGATTTTTCTGAAAAACAATCCCAACCTATTCTGGTATAACATGTCATGATATGTATATGATCAAGGTGTGTAGAGTTTTGCTCATCTTACAACGCACATTCTGCGTTTGCCTAGTGTATAGTTATGTATGTGACCTATGACTACCAATAACGTAACGGGATAAGCAACTTGATCATTTCCTTTTGCACCATGCGGGAATCAAAGGGATGCCGTCATACTCAATTTACTGGTAGTATTATATATTGATTCATAAAAGTAATACGTGTAATGCACTCTGTGAATCCAGCTCTTCCCAATTGTATTAAGCAACGTTGGAATACGTTTCATTTGAATTAGCCAATCTAAATTTTAAATACGTGTGTAAAAGCATTGGACCCCTAGTCAAGAGCCATACTGCCACATTTACCAATTGATAACTGCATTAATAACTTGACATCTGCGAGAAAGAACAGAAACAATGCAAGTACTCAACTATGTACTTTACATTGAAATACGAGCTGAATGCGTACGTTTTGATTTGAAATTGCGAATCTCAAAAATGTACACTTCAGCGCGTCACATATTTTGCTTCCATCATGGTGAGAAGACGTCCAATGTTGAAAGTATATAACTTACGCCATGTTGCTTATCCCGTTACGTTATTGGTAGTCATAGATGTGACTCATCAAGTATATTTCGTCCAGTCAAGGTGTGTAGAGTCTTCAAGTAGCGGTACATTTTGTCGAGTCAATGTGTGTAGGGTTTTCAAGTTCTTTTCATATAAATATCTAACTCATCTCACAACGCATACGCATAACTCATAACTGTGTTGTTTTTTAAAGAAATAAAGTCTTATTATTTATTATTATTATTATTACTAGGAAAATGCCATATATGCATTGTAAGACGAGCGGATAGTAATAGTATGGGTAAAAATGGTTAAGAACTGCTTCGAGTGGTACCAATTTAGTACATTTTATGTTTTTTCTTCAAAATGGCTGACCCGATCAAGCTGAAATTTTTTAGAAATGTGTACCAAAATGTAATTCAACTTCTCGCGAAATTTCATTTTTCTGGAAAATATATATATATATATATTTTTTTTTCGTCATGTTATTCTAATGGGAATTTTTTAAATTTTCTAAATTCATAAAAAAAAAAGTTACTCCCCGATAATGCCACAAAACTATACAGATCTAAGTTAGGTGAGGAACCATATCGAAAAAAAGTTTGAGGTTGATAGATGTAGCCGTTTGACCTGTGGAGAACCGACAAAAAAACCTTAAAAAAAAAAAAACACGTAAAAACGAACACCAATTTTTTTCAGTATGTCAAATTGAATCCTCGCTAAAGCTCGTCTAATTATTATTATACAAAGTATTGTCCTAGTGTCTAGTGGAACGTGTAAACTTCCTTAACTGGAGCGCACAGCGGTGACTCGTCTTCTCAGCGAGACTCCATCCCGCCTCTGCTCTCTCCAAACTGCTCGCTACGGACTCGCTCAGTTCAAGGTCATATCATTCATTTATTCTATGTTTACTGATGCACTGTAAATATATTGACAGGGTAAATGATTATTGAGATAATGAAATCAAGGTTTTTCAGATAATGGGAAGGAAGCGGACGTGGTCTGTATTTTCTCATCTTTTAATAACATCGAAACTAAATACAAAATCATTGTTCCCCAATTAGGCTGTGGTTGAAAGTAGGATTGCTTGGATGGGGCACCACAAGGGCAATCTTACCATCCCATTTCAATGATTATAACTCCTCATGAGGGGGCGGGGGGGACGAAATATGTCAAGTACTTGCAGTTTGAATGACCTTGACTTTGTTGTTATCCTGCGTTACCATGGCAGTTAGCTCTACTACTAAACTTAACCAATATAAGTCTAGTCTCGCCGCCCCGGTGGCTCAGTCAACTATCGCTAGCGGTAGTAACTGAAATCACCCTTGGGGTGGGTTCGAGTCCCGCATAAGGCATGGGTTTCTGTGAACGTCCTTCCACCCATCATCACTAGATCGTTTCATTATCACCCGCTCATTCGTACCCCCGTATAACCTAGCTGTTGGTGGGGTCGTTAAGCAACATTATTGAAAAAAAAAAAAAAAAGTCTAGTCTCTTGGAGCTCTTAGGCCTAGGACGTTTTTTCAAGTGGCAGTCGCGCTAAGGGTTCTAGACTGCAGTCACTTTGGATCAACAGAGTTCTACTTATTACCGTTGACATTCTATTACGTTACGGTATGCCGTATTTCACCGTTACACCGGTTGTCTCTTCATTGATTCTAATTTTAGTCAATGTTTCTCTTTATATGTATAAACGTCGGTTTAGTTAACTACCATAAAACCGGCACATGCAGCGCAGTGGTTAGCGTGCTCGCTTCATGTGATCCAGGAGGCGAGGGGAATTGTGAACCCAGTTCGATCCCCGCCGCCGACCATCTTTCATGGTTTCTATCTGTAGTCTAGGCTAATGCCGGTATGGTTCCTACAATAAGTCGGCCATGACCGCTTTCTTCCTATTACCTTCACCTCATCATCCCATCATCTCATTAATCATTCATCTGACGCCAACAGATCTGCGCTATCGTAACAGTGCGTCGTTAAAACCAATATAAAAAAAAAAATACCTTAAAATACTCACAGATTTCTTGCTTGTTCTCCAGATCAAACCAACAACGTCTCCCTCCAACCCGACGTCACCCAATCGTCTCCATCGCCCTTGTCCCGCGACTCCTCCGACGCTCTCCGACCGCGCGACAGCGACACGAACCGACACTCGTCGCGTCGGAACATTTCCCGCTCGTACGACTGGCTCCTCCGCGACGTGGCTTCTTCCCCCAGCGATCCTCGCGTCGACGATTTCACGCAGTACCTAACGCGTAAGGTTCCGTCGGATCGTTCCCGTACCGCGATCGACATGGTAACGTCCGGTAATACTATCGACCGACCTTCGAACGCTTCGATCGACTCTCGCGATAACATCGGTCGCGATAGCCCTCCCGGTCTGAGCAAAACCAACATTTACTATTCGAGCCGCACGAGTCAAGAATCGAGACCGCCTTGCGAATCAATAACTCAAGAATCGACGTCGTATCGCAAATCTTTCGGTCGGGATTCCCGTATTTCTATCGGCTACGACTCGAGACGTTCCGACGATCCGATGAATCAAACGAGCTCGTCAAACGTCACTTTCGATCGGGAAACTCACCTTATTTTCTCCCGAGAAAGTTTGCCGAGCGATCGCGAGGATTTTATAGAGTCTCGGGGGGCGCGCAGGAATACGGACGATAACATCGAGGATGTCTCGGACAAACGGGTACACCTGATGGAGAGTCTGGAAGAGATCCGGGAAATCATTCAGAGCGTCAACTTCCTCACGAGAGAGGAACGTTACGACGAGAACCGCACGCCGCGGCTCGACAGTCACGGTTACGCGGAATCGAGCTCGATCGAGACCGTCTCTAGCGATCAAACGATCAGCGAAACGCTACTCGATATCGACGAAGTAAACACTCAATTAGTCTGCGTCGAAGATAACAACGGAACTGGCGGGTATCTCAAGAGATTATTCCAGGATTTGGAAGAGACGAAACGTGTGATAAGAGGCCTGGAGTCGCTCGTGACCGGGGAAAACCCGCTGGGATCGCGGCGTTCGGAGATCGTGCAGAACGTGAGGCGGGTCACGTCGATCGACATGGGCGAGCTAGCACGTCGACGCGAGACAATGAGACGCGTTGCGCAGATGAGGTTGCAGAAGAAATGCGGTTTCAGCGGAAAAAACACGTTAGAATGTGACGGTTCTTTGGAACCGCGACGATGCGATGAGAGAATCTCGTTCGAGACGAGCGAAGTTTTCGGTGATAATGCTCATTTGGGGCCAGAGAGAGGTAACGTGTATGCTCAGTTGGGGCCAGAGAGAGGAGATGTAGTCGGTGCTAACTTGATCAACTTGGATTGCAAGATTCAGGATCGTACTGATAATGCTCGTTCGGGGCCCATAAGAGGTGATATCGGTGAAAAATTAATAAGTTACGAATATTATTTACAAAATCGATTCAACGATGAACGATCAGGGCTGGATAGAGGAGATGTTGATGCTCAGTTGGGGCCTAAGATGTCGAAACCATACGGAGACAGCTTGACAATATTGGATTACAATAACCAAATTAATGCTCAGTTGGGGCCTAAAACCGATCTCGACAGACGCATCGAGGATTGGGATAATGCATTCGGTAATTTCGAGATTAGCGGTCGAGGGATTTGGGACAAAGAAACGACTGGAGCGGGACAGTGGACTCGATCTGACGAAGAATTATTAAACGAAAGGAATAACGAGTTAACGAAAACCCATTCGGAACTCCGGAACGACATGGATCGTCTGGAAAAGGAACTGGAAGAAATCCAGACGAAGGAAACGAGTTCCTCGGAAGACGGCAAGGACTCGTTTCTTGAAAAAACTCTCGAGGAGAATCGAAACCAGCGGAAAGAACGAGTGATCTGTTTCGATCGTAAGGTGGAAAGGTTTCTAGTAGACGAAGGGGTGTTGGAGAGCTTGAACGGAGGATTGAAAACGCAGAGCGAGCAAGAGATATGGTTTGGAGATAAGGTCCTGGCGCACTGCAGGAGGGGGGCGGGGCTTGGAGAGGATCGGGAAGCAGCTGGTTCGTTTAGACGAGAGGGGGCGGAGTCTATGGGAGCGAAGCGAAACGACGAAATTGAAGAGTTGTTCATAAACAAAAATTCACTTTCTTATAGTGATGTTGATTTAATAAATCTTTATTGATGATTATTGTTAATGCTTGATTCTATTGACGTTGTTATTTGAAGGTATACTCTTTAATAGTTTTTAACATTCTGTTAAAAAAATTGCAAACTTTCATCTTGACACTCTCTTACATTGGCGCGAGTTTATTTCTTTTTTTCAGGCGTCATCGCATCATTCGGTTATCTTTGGCAAATTTCGGGTTCCCAAAACTTATGCGCATGTCTTTCTCTTTCACATTTTGAGTTTTACTGTGCATGGAGGAGAAAAGACAAATAAATAATGCACGCGTGAACTAGTATATTATATCTATACAATTTATATTGCGACAACACACTTGTAAAACATCCATCAATTATACATAATAACTCAAATCAACATGATGAATAAATAAAAAAAAAATCACAGAAGGAATCAATTCTCTATTTCTGAACCGATTGAACCTGGAACCGGTTAACCAAAGTTATCCCTAATTTAGACCCATCAGGCTTAAGCCTAAAGAAATAGCACTGCGCAGTATATAAAAATAATTCCTGAAACCAAAATATTATGAAACAAATTATGTCCATATATTTGTCATACTTCAAAAAAAATAATGGGCAGTGAAAGTCCATATGAAATGGCCAGATTTTGATGTGTAAACATAAATAATTGCTGAAGGTATCGATATATTTCTGTCTGTATTTTCATGGTTCGAAATATGTCCCTAAATTACTATTTCCATAGTTTATCTCTACCTAGCACCACGAAAAATGTGTATCAAATATTATTTGAACAGTTGGAGTTATTTATATTTATTTTTCACACAAGCATTAATAAATTAATTAATTTTATCTCACAAAAGATTGACCCAATGGTATTTGCATTTGTACGTGTTACAGACAATTCTATTGGCAACATTGTATCACGTGCGTTTTAATCTCTTGTGTCAATGTTTAAGTTGGTAGAACCAATGCCTTCTTGATCTCCATATTTGACAAAACTCTTTGGCCTTCTCTCTTTGACGATGACACTCATGAAACCAATATGGCGACGACTAAAGGTAAAAGCAATGTCATACTGTTAAAATTGAATTATTAAATATATTACCATTTAAAAATTAGATTTCGTTATGTAGAAAGGCTACACATAGTATTTATACATATTTATTTAGATGTTAGGTAAGCAGAATTTCCTTGAAATAGACGTACTGTTCTATATTCTGTACGCGGACCATGTGGTTGAAACAGGGCTAGGCCGAAGCATTGATTTTTCAGTGTCTTCTAAAGTTTTTCAGTTATATGTTCTGAGGGATTCATTCCGTGAATTAGTTAATGTCACGATGCATTTAAAAAAGTTTACATCTTTCTGATTATTACAAGTCATATTTTCTCCCCAATTATTGGAAGGTATAATTTTGATCAGTGTAGGGCTAGCCTTATCAGCTTTCTTGTCGATTTCTATGTAGGCCTAGGGCATGTCTAGGGCCTAGGAGAGAAATGTAGTTTATAATAGTCACAGTAAATTAAATAGGCTTAGGCTACCTGGATGACTTGCAGTATTTGACCTATTCAAGAACTCGAATCATAGTTCTAGGCCTACTTTGGGGTCATGGGGTCTTGCAGGTCATAGGCCTATTATCATATTATATTATTATAATCATTATTATATCGTTATATATATAGACCTAGGCCCTATCAAGTGACACGTTGTGGTCGTTGTGTAGGTAGTTAGTAAGCCTAATGTGGCTGCTAGATAGGCCTACTAGTCTGGCATTCTTATAGGACCGGGTAAAGTACGTCTAGCTTATTGTACGGTTATCTAGACTAGATCAGGCAATGTCAAGCAAATCATGTCAATATTATGGCGGCATGTGTGCATAGTGTCGAGAAAGTAATGTTCTCTGCACTATTGTATGCCTACTAACTTAACGAAAGACCCAATTTTATTTTATTTCATCATTGTTTTAACCTTGGCTTACTTCTAAATGAATTTGAAAACTCATCAATTGAGTAGCAATGCATCTAAGTCTGGGTTGAAAAAAAATATAAGTCAACCGCCCCGGTGGCTAAGTCAATTATCGCTGGCGGTAGAAACAGAAGTCACTGTTGCGTGGGTTCGAGTTCCGCATAAGGCATGGGTGTTTGTGTACCGTCTTTCACTTATCACCACTTCAATACTTTCATTATCACCCGCTCATATCGTATCCCCGTATAACCCAACTGTTAGTGGGTGCTAGTGTTCTAGATTTCCATCACTAGATGTAATCTGTATTAGGCGTACAATTAATTGCTGCTTTTCTCGTTTTACAGTTGGCATCAAGAGCTCAACGTCACAAGGGACTCGTAGAACAACGCAATGTGCTCGCTCGTACTAGGACAACTGATGCTGGCATCTGATTGGCCAACTCGTTCTGAGACAACCAATGCTGGCTTCATATTGGCTCACTCGTACTAGACAACCGACGCTGACTATCTCCACTTCCGAATCACAAGCATCATTTACTGGTAAGTATTGGCTACAGGCTGTACTTCAACTTGAATTTCATTCAATATAAAGATACAGTTTGGCGTATCCTTTCTTGTGAGAAATGTTTCCACAATATTTTCAATTCAAATCATTTAGGCCTACGTAGAATTTTCCTTTTTCCTTGAAAGACTTTCAAATATGTTGGCCCTGTTTGACATCTAGTACCAGTTTTGAGGTAATATGTAGCTGTAGGGAAATGCATGGAGTTACTTGAGGTAAATATCTTTAAAGCCATTCTTGAAGTTTGGCAAGTGTGACATGGAATGAGTGAAATTATCTATTCAGTCCACTTTTTACCCTTTTAGCTGTTCTTGGAATGAAAATATCTTTCGCTTGAGACTATTCACGAGGCTAGCAAATGTCAATCCGTGAAATGATAATAAATATGCATGCGTCACTGTTTCCTTCGGTTGATGTAACCTGATAGAATTGATGAGTATTTTTGTAACTTATTGACATTTCACTAACCTCGGTAGGCCGAATGGTGAGATTTTCAATTGATACGTGGAATGTAACTGGATGAGAAAAGTCAGTTGGGTAATAGCTGTCAGCCATTTTGTAAAAAATAGACATAATTTCATTTTTCATTTTGTAAATTTCGAGAACAAGACTCCTGGTAGTAGGCCTATTGGTTTCTTCATTAGAGCTCAGTTAACCTGTACTGGCCGGTACGTGATCAGCTGTCATTATAGACCTAGTGTGATAACTGTAGTTACAACATATTACGTTAATTACGTGTGAGAGAGAGGTACCGTAGTAGGCCTAAGACGTTGATATGACAGAAATTGTATTTATATTCATTTCTCACTACCATGGAATCAAGCAAGACTTGCATATCATTAATATCATTGGATTTCAAGACACAGTAACTTATTCTGTTGTTTCTTATGTTACAGTTTGTACCAGCATACGTCCAACAAGCTTTCGCAGAAGAACACGCTAGCATCTGATTGGACCTTTCCAATTACGAGCAGGCTTCCTGACTTCTGATTGGCTGGATTACAACTGCAGATTACCTACATTATACACTGGTAAGAATCAGAGAGGGTGTGTACAAGACTGAAAAACCTGGAAAAGTCAGGGAATTGAATAAATCTGGAAAAGTCAGGGATTTTTTTTTCTGGAATTTCACTCAGAATGTAAAAATACAAAAAATTACAAGATTTCTGGATTGTCCCCGTTTCCCATCCAAATATCTCCAGAAATGTTTTTCATATAAATTCAATTTGTTCAAACCGAAATTGAATTTGTGAACAATTTTTCGTACATTATAATCGACGGGAAAGCCAAATTTGCAGACTGAAGAAATATAATTTTCCATCTGGAAAACTTGGAAAAGTCAGGGAATTTTGAAATGGAAAATTTGTAGACACCCTGATCAGAATCATTTCCCGAGAGCTCTTGATGTTACGAGTACAAAAAATTTAGTAGGCCCAAATTTAATGTCAAAAAACAGTCGGGATTTTGAATTAAAATTGCTGTCACTCATTTATTCTTTGACATAAAAATCGGGTTGCACGATACGATCCAAATATGATCCGTCGATCCAATATACGATCCGATACGATCCGTCGCCAAATAGGAATGCCAACTTCAGTACCCTCCCTAATTCGAAATTCAACGGGCCCAAAAATTCAAATTTTGATGTATAAAAGTTGATAATTTGGTTTATAAATTATAAGTTTTGGGGCTGTAAGATCGCCCTTGAGGTGCTCCGTTAAACGATATCATCTTTCGTACATAGTCTCAATTGGGGAACAATGATTTTGTATCAAGTTTTGATGTTATTAAAAAAATATGTTTATATAATTCAATTGTTTAAATCTAGAATCAGTTATTCTGCCATCATTAAATAAGATTCAAGCTTGATATTAACCTTGTATAAATAATCTTTCGTTTTAGAATTGGGAGCCGGAAGAGGTCGACATCACACTGCCGCCACCCCGGCCAGCAGCAGCCATCTTGATTATTGGAAAATGAAGATTGATGATGTTTGGTACCCAACTCCATTGATTACGGTAAGAATAAAATACAATTAAACTGAAAACGGGGTTAGTTTACTGTGACACTGAGCATCGCCAATAGGTGTTTGGTTTTCAATTTTTGTGTTTTTTCTGAGTGATCTCATCTCAAGTTTACATCTTTCAGAAAAAGTTGCGGGAGGTTGAGAATTGTTGGTTTTTATAGTTTTCAAACTCACTTGAATCTGATGGTTTTTGCAAGTCGTTTGGGAGGAGGGGAGGGGGGGGGGTGCTGGAGGGGGTGGTTGGTTAGGTTAGAGGGGTGGTTGATGCCGTTGTTAGGGAGGGGGGGGTGCTGGAGGGGGTAATATGTCGGTTAGGTTAGCGAGGGAGGTTGAGAAAACAACACGGATAGGCGTGCTCAGTGTCTCGGTAATTTTACCGTGCACGGGAATAACGATACACGTCATATTTTGTAAAATGAACAAGTTAGAATTGACCTTTGACCTCATTGAGACGCACTTGCTGTGTATGGTGTTGTGTATCATGTTACATGTTTCAAATGTAACTGGTTGCATTGTAGATTCCCCAGGAGAGAGGTCAGACAGGTCAACCTGTGGCGGTGCATGACTAGGGCATCGGGAGGTCAAATTTTGACGACCCCATATCTCAGAAACTGATTGGAAAAATGTGAATAAACATGTAATAATTCCAAGCAATGATGTCAGTAAATGTGCCAAATTTGATCAATATCAGAGATGGTCGCCAATAATTCATCAGTTGATTTGTTATGGAATGAATCATTATCCATGTAGGAAAATAATCCGTCATGTATTAGTCATCACTGATAATATGGGAGTGAGGTTAGGAAAATGTATGATATGAGCAAGAAAACAATGGATCTGGGAACATCGAGGTTTCACTGTACTTATTGGTTCAAATACTAGGAAAACGCCATATATGCGTTGTTAGACGAGCGGATAGTGATGGTATGGGTTAAAATGGGTAAAAACTGCTTCGAGTGGTACCAATTTAGCACATTTTATGTTTTTTCTTCAAAATGGCTGACCCGATCAAGCTGAAAATTTCAAGAAATGTGTATCAAAATGTAATTCCACTTCATGCAAAATTTCACCATTTTTGAAAATATATATATTTTTTTCCCACTGTGTTATTCTAAAGGGTATTTTTGAAATGTCTAAAATTCATATAAATGAAAGTTACCACACGATAATGCCACAAAACTATACAGATCTAAGTTAGATGAGGAACCATATTGGAAAAAAGTTTGAAGTTGATAGCTGTAGCCGTTTGACCTGTGAAGAACCGACAAAAAAACATGAGAAAGATTTTTTTTTTCAGTATGTCAAATTGAGTCCTTGCTAAAGTTCGTCTGATTAGGCCCCTATTGAGCTTGTACTTAGATGAGCGTTAGCAAATATTTCCACTCAACTCTTATGTAGCTTTGTCTGTGTGTGTTTTTTTTTTTTTTTCTGTAAGCACTGCTTAGGTCGCAGGGTTTCACCGATCGGCATGAAACTTTTTCTGTGTACGCAATCTTATCCAACTTGGAACTTATAGCTTTTGGGTCGAATCGGTACAACCGTTTTTGAGAAACATCATCTCCAAGTTTCTTTACCCCCCTAAGATTAGGCTGAGGGGAAAAAAAGGAAAAATAAAATATCACCAATATAACTCACATTTTCCTCAAATGTAAACACAAAAACAATACACATTGATAAAAATTTGCGTGTAATTCGGACCAGCCGTTTCGAAGAAAATAATATAATGAATGTTTTTTATTCATCTAAAAGATGCAAATATTTGCGGAAAAATGTTGCATTGTTAGATTCACGGCTCCCTAGATTCATCAGCATCGGATGAAGTTCATTTTATATGATCAAGGTGTGTAGAGTTTTCGATTATACTTTATAGAGACGTCTCGCTCATCTTACAACGCACATTCTGCGTTTGCCTAGTATAATTTTCACGTATGTTTATTTTGAATTCTAGATGAGTGTGTTTTCAATATTTGTCTCACTGATGTTGTGATTGTTATCAGATGTCCGGTGGATCGTGCATTACGCCCGGCCTGTCTCCCGTCACGCTCTCTTCGACCTTCGACGGCCGTGACCTTGAATCTGGCTGCCGACGGAACACTGTCTCAGGTAAGACCTAGATCGACTTCAACAATGTGTGGACAGGGCCGTATTAAGACATCTTGCGCCCCTAGGTCATGGTCTAACGTCTTGACTGAGACGGGTGGATGAGTGGCTAGCACGCTGAACCTTTCATTCTGGAGACCGGGGTTTGTTCCCCGCCATGGTCTAACATCTTGACTGAGACGGGTGGATAAGTGGCTAGCACGCTGAACCTTTCATTCTGGAGACCGGGGTTCGTTCCCCGTCATGATCTAACGTCTTGACTGAGGCGGGGGGATAAGTGGCTAGCACGCTGAACCGTCATTTAGGAGACCGGGGTTCGATTCCCGTCATGATCTAACGTCTTGGCTGAGACGTGTGGATAAGTGGCTAGCACGCTGAACCTTTCATTCAGGAGACCGGGGTTCGTTCCCCGTCATGATCTAACGTCTTGACTGAGGCGGGGGGATAAGTGGCTAGCACGCTGAACCGTCATTCAGGAGACCGGGGTTCGATTCCCGTCATGATCTAACGTCTTGGCTGAGACGGGTGGATAAGTGGCTAGCACGCTGAACCTTTCATTCTGGTGACTGGGGTTCGATTCCCGTCATGATCTAACGTCTTGACTGAGGCGGGGGATAAGTGGCTAGCACGCTGAACCGTCATTCAGGAGACTGGGGTTCAATTCCCGTCATAGTCTAACATCTTGACTGAGACGTGTGGATAAGTGGCTAGCACGCTGAACCGTCATTTAGGAGACCGGGGTTTGATTCCCGTCATGGTCTAACATCTGGCCTGAGACGGGTGGATAAGTGGCTAGCACGCTGAACCTTTCATTCTGGAGGCCGGGGTTCGTTCCCCGCCAGGGCTCAACATCTTGACTGAGACGGGTGGATAAGTGGCTAGCACGCTGAACCTTTCATTCAGGAGACCGGGGTTCGATTCCCGTCGTGATCTAACATCTTGACTGAGACAGGTGGATAAGTGGCTAGCACGCAGAACCTTTCATTCAGGAGACTGGGGTTCGATTCCCGTCATGATCTAACGTCTGGCCTGAGACTGGTGGATAAGTGGCTAGCACGCTGAACCTTTCATTCTGGAGACCGGGGTTCGTTCCCCGTCATGATCTAACGTCTTGACTGAGGCGGGGGGATAAGTGGCTAGCACGCTGAACCGTCATTCAGGAGACCGGGGTTCGATTCCCGTCATGATCTAACGTCTGGCCTGAGACTGGTGGATAAGTGGCTAGCACGCAGAACCTTTCATTCAGGAGACCGGGGTTCGATTCCCGTCATGATCCAACGTCCTGACTGAGAAGGGTGGATAAGTGGCTACCACGCTGAACCTTTCATTCTGGAGACCGGGGTTTGATTCCCGCCATGATCTAACGTCTTTACTGAGACGGTTGGATCACTGGCTAGCACGCTGAACCTTTCATTCTGGAGACCGGGGTTTGATTCCCGCCATGATATAACGTCCTGGCTGAGACAGGTGGATCACTGGCTAGCACGCTGAACCTTTCATTCAGGAGACCGGGGTTCGATTCCCGTCGTGATCTAACATCTTGACTGAGACGGGTGGATAAGTGGCTAGCACGCTGAACCTTCCATTCTGGAGACTGGGGTTCGTTCCCCGCCATGGTCTAACATCTTGACTGAGACGGGTGGATAAGTGGCTAGCACGCTGAACCGTCATTCAGGAGACCGGGGTTCGTTCCCCGCCATGATCTAAAGTCTTGACTGAGACGGGTGGATCAGTGGCTACCACGCTGAACCTTTCATTCTGGAGACCGGGGTTCGATTCCCGCCATGATCTAAAGTCTTGACTGAGACGTGTCGATAAGTGGCTAGCACGCTGAACCTTTCATTCTGGAGACTGGGGTTCGATTCCCGCCATGGTCTAACGTCTTGACTGAGTCGGGTGGATAAGTGGCTAGCACGCTGAACCTTTCATTCAGGAGACTGGGGTTCGATTCCCGTCATGATCTAACGTCTGGCCTGAGACGGGTGGATAAGTGGCTAGCACGCTGAACCTTTCATTCAGGAGACTGGGGTTCGATTCCCCGCCATGATCCAACGTCCCAACTGAGACGGGTGGATAAGTGGCTAGCACGCTGAACCTTTCATTCTGGACACCGGGGTTTGATTCCTGTCATGGTCTAACATCTTGACTGAGACAGGTGGATAAGTGGCTAGCACGCTGAACCTTTTATTCAGGAGACCGGGGTTTGATTCCTGTCATGGTCTGACATCTGGCCTGAGACGGGTGGATAAGTGGCTAGCACGCTGAACCTCATTCAGGAGACCGGGGTTCGTTTCCCGCCATGATCTAACGTCTTGACTGAGTCGGGTGGATCACTGGCTAGCACGCTGAACCTTTCATTCCGGAGACCGGGGATCGTTTCCCGTCATGGTCGAACATCTTAACTGAGACAGGTGGATAAGTGGCTAGCACGCTGAACCTTTCATTCTGGAGACCGGAGTTCGTTCCCTGCCATGATCTAACGTCCCAACTGAGACGGGTGGATAAGTGGCTAGCACGCTGAACCGTCATCCAGGAGACTGGGGTTCGATTCCCGTCATAGTCTAACGTCTTGGCTGAGACGGGTGGATAAGTGGCTAGCACGCTGAACCTTTCATTCTGGAGACCGGGGTTCGTTCCCCGTCATGATCCAACGTCCCAACTGAGACGGGTGGATAAGTGGCTAGCACGCTGAACCTTTCATTCTGGAGACTGGGGTTCGATTCCCGCCATGGTCTAACGTCTTGACTGAGACGGGTGGATAAGTGGCTAGCCCGCTGAACCTTTCATTCTGGAGACCGGGGTTCGTTCTCCGCCATGATCAAACGTCTTGGCTGAGACGGGTGGATAAGTGGCTAGCACGCTGAACCTTTCATTCTGGAGACCGGGGTTCGATTCCCGCCATGATCTAACGTCTTGACTGAGACGGGTGGATAAGTGGCTAGCACGCTTAACCTTTCATTCTGGAGGCCGGGGTTCGTTCCCCGCCAGGGCTCAACATCTTGACTGAGACGGGTGGATAAGTGGCTAGGACGCATTCAGGGGACCGGGGTTCCATTCCCGCCATGATCTAACATCGTGACTGTGACGGGTGGATAAGTGGCTAGCACGCTGAACCATCACTCAGGAGACCGGGTTTCCACGATCAATCATCGTGACTGAGATGGGTGGATAAGTGGCTAGCATGCTAAACCATCATTCAGGAGACCGGGGGACGATTCCCGCCATGGTCGACCATCCTGGCAGATGTGCATCTGGTTTTCCTCAGTTGTTCAGGTCATTACTGGGATGGTTCCTCAGTCCTTGAACTACTTACCGCTTTCCAAAACACTTGTATAAATGAATTTTTGTCTCATCTTGCCATCATCTCATTCATCACTCACCGACGCTGATAGATTGTAGTCATGTTTACAGCAGGTCGTTCCCCAATATAAATTAATATTCACATTTTTGTTTACTAGTTGTATCTTTTTATGAGATCTAATAGGTTATTTGTACCAATCAATGCTACAAGCTGAATTATTCATTTCGGTTTCTCACTCGGAGATAGGCCTATTGCATTTTCTGTGCCAGTGAAATCAAACCTGGACTTGCTCATGTGAAGTAAAAGAATTAGCTACCATGGCAACATGTCAGTCAATATTTCCTCTTGTTGGTACAATAATGTACTATATAATTATTACTTTTCAACTGTTGTCTAATCAACGAGAAGATTTAATGAAAACTTTGTTTCTTGGTTGTTGCAGGTTGTCTCAGCTGTTTGCCGCACGAGGGTTTCTGCAATCTCAGCCTGCCGTAGCAGACACGTCATGCAATTGCCGACTTCAGGATCATGTCGGGGCTCAGCTCGGCCATTGCAGCAATCAACGCTGCGACTTCAGCTGGTCGAGCAAGCAGTTGATCAAGACACGCCACGCAGCTTCCGTCTCTAGGATCATGATGGAGTTCAGCGTTCACATTGTGACTTTAGCCAGTCAAGCAGCTGATCAAGTCATGATTACTTTACTCCTGCATGCATCAAGTCAAGAAAATGATGAACCAACAAATATATTATGATTGTATGATTTATTGATATGACTTATACAGAAAATGTGATAATAAATTGATGATAAGTAACAATGACATGCTGTGTTCTAACTTGTGATTATCCTGTGACTCCTTGTAGTACCCGTGCAGCCCGCAGGGTAGGGGGTGAGAGGATGTAGAAAAGGTTGGGAGGCTTGACCTTGAACCCTTGCGTGCAAAAGCGGCTCATGTACCTTCCGAGAAAGCTACGCAAGTCTCTCTCGCACGTTCGAATACAAGGTCTCCACCAAACCCCCTCCAGCAAATCTTAGATCGTGATTGGATGTATGACAATGTACCCTTGTTTGCAAGACAGGCTCTTGCGAGTCTATCTCACACGCAAAAATAGAAGGTCTCACCCAAGACCGATCCAGATCATCCCCTCACCCCCGCGAGCCTTTTATTCACATGCTCGGGTGTGGCATCAATTGCTTAAGCTCAAGGAGATGAGTTCCTGTCGTGGAGCTTTAATCAGCTTGGTTATAGCCAACGGGCGCTGATCAAACCACTCTAGGCTGGCCTACCCGGCTCGGGGATCATTTTACAAAAGGCTGAATCATACCTGGGTGCGGGCTGCACGAGGTCAGTTTACCCACATGACGGTGCACTTACGCGCTATCTCGTAGTTGCCACGATGGTCCAAGGAGTGAGTCTTCACGGTAAGCTGCAGCCTGCAAACAACAAAGAGCTCAAATTAATGTCAATAACTTGCTTGAAATTCGATCGATTACAAAACTTTCAGTAGATTATTCTTTAAAAAGAGCTACTTCATGTTCACTCCAAATTTGAGACAAATCAAATTTTGCAATTTGAAAAAATGCAAAGTTATTTTTCGCTCTAAAATCTTTAAATTAAACTCAATTTGGAAACGGAGACCGGATTTGTGTTACAAATTGATCACATTACACATACATAACAACAGAACTGGGAAATTCAACAAAAAGTTTCAAATCACAAAAAAGAAATGCCCAAATGCACAGGGGATAATACACTAGTTTTTGACCTTTTGCAATTAATTTCTATGAACTGGTGAGACCTATGATGTTCTAGTATTTTTTTATGATTATAACTTTGGGATCTTTAAATCATTAGAAAGTTCCGTTAAGATTGCTCTGGCGGTTGCCAAGAAAAACGTCGCTGATTTATCAAAAAAAGGACATTTTCAGCCAATTTTCAGCAAACTTTCAGAACGGTCTTTTGACATAACGATAATTGTCTAATTAAGTTTGAATATTCAAAAAGAAGATTCAATTCTGAAGAAGAAAATATGTTTTGGGAAACTGTAAAACCAAAATTGACGTCAGAAATCAAATTTGAAAAACGTAAAAAAAATGTCAAAGTTTATAAGTTTTGATTCGTCTAAAATTTTGTAGTATGACGGAGGAGCATTTCAGAAACTCAATTCCATTAGAATTTCTCCAATTTCTTTTTTTTCAAAGTAATTACAAGGATTCTAAAATTGTATATGGGCCCTACCATGGCAAATAATACCAAGTTGATTTTCGCTCTAAAATCTTTAAATTGAACACAATTTTGGAACGAAGACCAGATTTGTGTTACAGATTGATCACATTACAAATACATAACAACAGAGCTGAGAAATTCAATAACAAGTTTCAAATCCCAAAAAAAATATGCCCAAATGCACAGGGGTTAATACACTAGTTTTTGACCTTTCGCAATTAATTTCGATGAACTGGTAAGACCTATGATGTTCTAGTATTTTTTTATGAGCATAACTTCATGATCCCTAAATCATCAGAACATTTGGCTACGCTCACTCCAGCCGTTTCCAAGAAAAAGATGGCTGAATTACCAAAAAACTTCCATTTCCAGCCAATTTTCAGAAGTGACTTCAGAAATGACGACAATTGTCCAATTATGTTTGGATATTCAGTAAGAAGATTCAATTCTGAGAGAGAAAATGTATTTTTGGGAATTGTAAAACCAAAATTGACGTTAGAAATCAAATTTGAAAAAAGGTGAAAGAGCAAAAATTCATGATTTCGAATTGACCAAAATTTTGTAGGACGACGGAAGGGCTATTTAAAAACTAAATTCCAATGACATTTCCTCAATTTTCTTTGTTTTGAAGTAATTACCAGAATTCTCAAATTCTATATAGGCCCCTACCATGGCAAATACACTGAGTTATTTTTTGCTTTAAAATCTTTAAATTAAACTCGATTTTGGAACGGAGACCGGATTTGTGTTACAAATTGATCACATTACACATATATAACAACAGAACTGGGAAATTCAACAACAAGTTTCAAATCACAAAAAAAAATGCCCAAAAGCACAGGGGTTAATACACTAGTTTTCGACCTTTTGCAATTAATTTCTACGAACTGGTGAGACTTATGATGTTCTAGTATTTTTTTATGATCATAACTTTGGGATCTTTAAATCATTAGAAAGTTCCGTTAGGATTGCTCTGGCGGTTGCCAAGAAAAACGACGCTGATTTATCAAAAAAAGGACATTTTCAGCCAACTTTCAGAACGGTCTTTTGACATACCGATAATTGTCCAATTGAGTTTGAATATTCTACAAGAAGATTTAATTCTAAGGAAGAAAATATGTTTTGGAAAATTGTAAAACCAAAATTGACGTCAGAAATCAAATTTGAAAAACGAAAATTAAGGCCAAAAATCATAAGTTTTGATTTGTCTAAAATTTTGTAGTATGACGGAGGGACATTTCAAAAACTCAATTCCATTGAAATTTCTCCAATTTTCTGTTTTTCAACGTAATTACAAGGATTCTGAAATTGTATATGGGCCCTACCATGGCAAATAATACTAAGTTGATTTTTGCTCTAAAATCTTTAAATTAAACTCAATTTTGGAACGGAGACCGGATTTGTGTTACAAATTGATCACATTACACATATATAACAACAGAACTGGGAAATTCAACAACAAGTTTCAAATCACAAAAAAAAAATGCCCAAAGCACAGGGGTTAATACACTAGTTTTTGACCTTTTGCAATTAATTTCTACGAACTGGTAAGACCTATGATGTTCTAGTATTTTTTTATGATCATAACTTTGGGATCTTTAAATCATTAGAAAGTTCCGTTAAGATTGCTCTGGCGGTTGCCAAGAAAAACGACGCTGATTTATCAAAAAAAGGACATTTTCAGCCAACTTTCAGAACGGTCTTTTGACATACCGATAATTGTCCAATTGAGTTTGAATATTCAACAAGAAGATTAAATTCTAAGGAAGAAAATATGTTTTGGAATGTGAAAAACTTTTCATTCAATTACACTGGTTTTTGAACATGGAAAAAAATTAGCGAATACAAATTTCTCGATTTGTGTAAGCACCGTCCACGCACTCCCTTAATACCATGTGGCAGGATTTATGAAATGGGTGAAAGGGAGAGAAAGAACAGCAGCTTACCGAGGTTTATAAACTAGAGATACTCATAGGGATGAGACCGTTAATTTAGAACACAGAGATGATTTACAAACATACGAGATTTTGACGTTTCGGCTATTGCCTTAGTCCCAGTCACAGTCTTGTATCGGACGTTGGAAGGCTGATACCAACAGTGCTGCTACCGGCACATGCAGCGTAGTGGTTAGCGCGCTCGCTTCATGTGATCCGGCAGGCAAGGGGAATTCCGAACCCAGTTCGATCCCTGCCGCCGACCATCTTTACAGGGGTGTTTCATGGTTTCCCTCTGTAGTCTAGGCTAATGCCGGGATGGTTCCTACAATAAGTCGGCCATGACCGCTTCCTTCCCACTATCCTTCTCATTACCCAAGAACCTTCATCTCATCATCCCATCCATCATCCATCCGACGCCAATGGATCTCAGTTATCATAACAGTGCGTCGTTAAACCCAATATAAAAAGCAAAAAAAAAACAGTGCTGCTCGTTCCACCGAAATCCGTGCGGAACGCTAGATGAAAAGAGGCCAGCGGGCCACGCTCTACGCATGCGCGCACCGAATGCACGTCATTGTTGGCTGCACGACGTCAACTGTCAAACGTCAAGTGGACCATGTGACCGGCCTCTTGTCACCTAGCGTTCCGCACGGTTTTTGGTAGAACTAGCAGCACTGTTGGAGCCGAAATAACTTCGATACAAGACGTCGCTATCCTAGACCGTGTTCTCAGTCCAGTAGATACTGACTATCTACTGGACTGTGGCCAAGGCAATAGCCGACACGTTAAAATTTCACGTGGTTGTATATAATCGTCTCTGTGTTATATCAAAAGGCTTCCCACTATGAGTCTCTCTACGTACAAACGTTAGTAAGTTGCTGTTCTTTCTTTACCCTGAACCCAATTCATAGATAGATGCATTATATATAATTTACGAATGGAACCGCAGAGTTTGAATCGTAGACTTACTATAACAACGGGTACTCACCGGTCAAGATGCTTTCTGGACTTTCTCTTCTTCTCTCTTCCATCACCACATCTCTTCTTCCTCCCTCTTCTCTAGCCGCACGTCCTCTTCCTCTTCTTCCCTCTCCTTCTCCCCAACATCCTTGCTTCTTTCATGTGTTGGATTGAAAGTAGGACCAACTGTAGAATGAGACAAGAAATAGTATTGTATTACCGGTACATCAACATGGTAAGTGAGTAGTACAAGTACTAGGCTTATTGAAGTAAATTTAAATATATACTAAAAATATATTTACATTCATAATTAAGAATATAAGGAAGTATATTATATTTTCATCAAATAATACAACTTCAAATCTTGACCTATCATTTTAGTCGAGATCTCTAGTTAACAACATTTGAATGTCATCAATATTCAGTCAATTACCGGTATTAGGTTTCAACAAGATTGTAACTCATCATCATTTTTACTAAATTATTATTATTAAGACTTGAAGGTTTGGGTAGAATACCACTTTTAATAGTGAACCCCGCCTACTGTGTGCAATCGCTGTACACGGTATCTATTATCATATTATATTATATATAATACAAATACTGACCAAATCAAGACTTACCAGTACATTACATTACATATAGTAAAGCATTCACTGGAAAATCTCATTCCATACTGAATATCAACCTTATTGCGGTAATAACCTATTAAGGCTACCTACTAGGCCTACGCCCTATTATTATTTTTTATCTTTATTGTTATATAGGCCTAGCCTTAATTAAATTAGGTTTTATAAAATTTCAGGATTTTTTGTACCGGTAATCAATTTTGTATCACTTTTGTAAAAAAATGATTTTATTACGCTGTACGATCATGGTATGCGCTTTGCAGACAGCTGTCAAATAAATTGGCATGCTCTCTGATTACATTAAACTGTTGGAACTGTTCCATTGTCATATTTTGTGAGTCATTTTATGACGTAATTGGCATTTATATTCAACATCATTCATTGTTCATTTCTCTAATTTCTCATAGGTAAGGTTAGGTGAAGAAGACTTAGCCAATTGAACCTCATCTTTCTTACTGTAGGTACCTATTGACATTGTATACATGATAAATAAAGACTTTCTATTTTACTCTATCCCATAGATACAAACGAACAGCCATCGTGTAATTACGCTACTTTATTCGATGACAAACGAACGGCTAACAAAAACGGCTAACAAAACTACTCATCAGTTCTGACACAAAAGGCCTAGAGGGAAAAGTGTATGAAGAATCGACAATGCATCAAAATAGGCCCTCACGTATTTTCTTATCAGTGTAAGAAGAAGTGCAAAGAATCTAATTGCATGTGCTTTACCAAAGTGTCATATTAATAACGTGGTAAATTGTTTCTATTTAGGCCTACCCAAACACAATGACCTACCACCTACTCAAGGCCTAGGTTATGGTCGGCCTAGGAATTTTTCATTACCTTAATAGTCTTGTCTAGTCCTGTAGATACACACTGACGTTTCTGGTGAATGAGACACTCCTACTTCAATTGCGATTAATTACGTATTGGAAACACACTTTCTTTCTGCCAATTATTATATAAATAAATAATGATTTTCTTCAGACTTCCATGAGGTGTGTTGGTTATGGTCAAGTTTTGTTTACAAGTTTACAGGTGCGCCAACTTCATCTCCAGTAAGAATACTCACGTGTAGCAATAATGCCAACACTTTCTTTCTACCAATAAACTTTCTTTCAACTATGACAGGCTCCCTCTTTGAAGAGATGTATGAATGTCTACAACATAGTTACTAGTATTAGGTTGATTTTGAACAATCTTTATTCACTTTTCTGCCCTCACTTTTTTTGTATGATGCTCGTTCAAGAGAAAATCAACTCCCTGGAAAGTCTATTCGGGCTATTCGGATTTCTGGAAACAGACCATACATTCTGAAACATATCGACTCCTACAGGATGGGTTAGTAACAACCCTTATTCACTTTTCTGCCCCTACATATCTTTGTATGACATTACTGTCACAAATAACAAGAAGCATGTCACGATATTGCTTATCGGGCCATTATCATCGGACCACCAAGTTAACAGCCTCTTAACTCACTATTCGTTCTTCATAGTAACGGTCATGATAGGTAAAAGGTATCTACACGCTAATAATCAAGGTGCAGTGATACCAACACTATTGTATTCTTCAGAAAATGAATCATAATGTAACAAAAGTAGTGAAAAAGATGGTTCCTTTTACATTTTATGGAACAGCTTGCACTTACAAAGCATATTCTGGCTTTTTCCAGTTGAAAGATATACAGGTATTTCCAAGTTTATTGTTTACTTGAAAGTTTACCCAACCAATGTATGAATTGTCATCGCTAACTATCTACTGGTTTTGGTGTATGTAACGATTCAACGTATTATTTTTCAACTAGTTTTTCCAAAATCTTCAACTTTTCTTTTCATTTTAAATATTTAATATGCTATTTCAACCTTGATATATCAATGAATAACGAAATATTTGACACATATTCGTGGATGGGTTCCCCGTAATTATAAATCATAACAAATGAGTTTAGAAGTAAAATGAACAAAACTCAGAGAGAGGAGAATAAACTAGGATTAGGGCTACACAACAATACAAGCAATCACATTGCATTGTTTTATTTGCTATAATATACTTGTACAATTCATTACATAGACATATTTCACAAACACACATATATTATCTGTTTTAAACACATTTTACTATAGACCTATATAGTTTTTAGTTTATTATCTTAAGTTCCCTGCATTTATATTGGTTCTTTATATTTTATTTGCTACCAGGGATGAAAAATAAGCGACTCAGTTATCAATAAGAGTGAGTTGCAAAAATATTCAAATACTGTATTCGCAAAAGTAGCGTGCGCGATTTCATTTGAAAGATTTATTGGAAATCAATTATTGGGAATGTTATTTTGGTGGATTTGATTTTTTTGTCTTTATTGAATGATTATTGTTTGCTGTAAGGGGGTAAATGCACGGTGCTGATATAAATAGAGAAATTCATCTTTACTATTTTCTTCTATGTTCACAAATCAGTGTGAATGGAAAATATACCAACTCCAATATAATGTAATGCTTTTAATTAATGTGAGATTATATTTTTGTGAATTCCAACAGTTTAAGATGATAAGCAAATGAATTTAATTACATTCTTGGTATTCATTGATGTATTATCTTAAAACTGATTGACTTCACAAAAATAGAATGTCGAATTAATTGAAGAGATGAAATTATCTCGGAGTTGATATACTTTTTATTCAATAATACAGGTTCGTGAACATGGAAAAAAATAATAAAACATGAATTTTCCCATTTTTATAAGCACCTTGCATGCACCCCCTTAGTGACCCCACCAACAGCCGAGTTCTTTTGGGGTTCCAATGAGCAAATAATAGAGGAATGATATATTGATTGGTGAAAGGTAAAGAGAGAACAGCAGTTTACCAAAGTTCATAAGTAGATAGGCCTACTCATGGTGGAGAGCCGTTGAGAGAACACAGAGATGATTTAGAAACACGAAGTTTTGACGTTTAAATGTCAGAAACCTCGTGTGTTTCTAAATCATCTCTGTGTTCTCTCAACGGCTCTCCATCATGAGTAGGCCTATCTACTTGTGAACCTCAGTAAGTTGCTGTTCTTTCTTTACCTTTTACACAATTCATATACCGTATATATAAATGAATATATGATAAATGAATGTACCAAGATTTATGAGTAGAGATAGGCCTACTCATGGTGGAGAGCCGTTGAGAGAACACAGAGATAATTATACAATCATATGAGGTTTTAAAGTTTAAACGCCGAAAACTCGTTTGTCTAAATCATTATCTCTGTGTTCTCTCAACGGCTCTCCACCATGAGTAGGCCTATCTACTTATAAACCTCGGTAAGCTGCTGTTCTCTCTTTCCCTTTTACACAATTCATGTATCAAGCCTCAGGCTATTTTCCTATACACAGTAATAGAGGAATGATGTTTCTGAAAAACCACGACTCATGCGAGACTCGAACCCACGCTGAGTTGCTCCAGCCTACAAAGTAGTGCCTTAGCTGAATGAGTCACGGTGGGTGAATTCTTGGTTCGTATTATTTAAATTTATGGAATCACAAAAGCAAATTTGAAAATACGTTAAATATATCCAAAGCGGTTCTCTATTCAAATGATTTTTTTTCAAATTTTGCGACATCGTATTCTTGGAATGAACGTAATTAAATTCTCTCGTCACACATCATATAATCTCAGGGAAACAATCACATAAGTATTTGTGTTCGTTTTCCCTGTTGTATTTCCTTGAAAACTTGGAGATAATACAATATAAAGCAGCTGCAATGATATCATGTAATACTAACACATTTACTTAAATAGTAAAATCTTCATAAGAAAAAGATATCAAAATATAAATTATTCTACAAAATAACTAGTAGTAACTATGACTACCAAAAACGTAACGGGATAAGCAACTTAATCATTTCCTTTTGCACCATGCGGGAATCAAAGGGATGCCGTCATACTCAATTTACTGGTAGTATTATATATTGATTCATAAAAGTAATACGTATAATGCACTCTGTGAATCCAGCTCTTCCCAATTGTATTAAGCAACGTTGGAATACATTTCATTTGAATTGGACACTCTGAATTTTAAATACGTGTGTAAAAGCATTTGGACCCCTAGTCAAGAGCCATACTGCCACATTTACCAATTGATAACTGCATTAATTACTTGACATCTGCGAGAAAGAACAGAAACAATGCAAGTACTCAACTATGTACTTTACATTAAATTACGAGCTGAATGCGTACGTTTTGATTTGAAATTGCGAATCTCAAAAATGTACACTTCAGCGCGTCACATTTTTTGCTTCCATCATGGTAAGAAGACGTCCAATGTTGAAAGTATATAACTTACGCCATGTTGCTTATCCCGTTATGTTATTGGTAGTCATAGGTAGTAATTAATAAACTAATGGACCTTCAAAAACAGACCCTTAAGGCTACTGCCACTTATTTTAACGTCCTAGGGCCAGCTCTAAGAGACTAATACCCCGTTCACACTACGATCACTAACTGCAGTTAAGCCTCTAACTGCAGTTAACAACGTAATGTGAACGGAACGCAGTTATCACTAACTGACATCAAGCCATAACTTCGTTCTATGAACGCAGTTAGAGCTTAACTGAGATCAAAATCCACCGCCTTCGCAAAGTGCAACATCATTCGCATCGTCACATTGTTGGTTCAAAGCAAGGGCATATATATATTAACATCATGTACATGATATAGATGGCCTTGTTTAAAGACAGTTCAGAATATTGACAGAAAATCTGTGAATCTATAATACGCAAAATGAAAATTGAGAGTAAATCAAACAGGAAGATGGCCGTGCATGACGTCACTAACAACCCTTTCATCGCTATCAGTGTGAACACCTTACCTCAGTTAGAACGGTGTCACCCATGATGCTTTGCGCCCAGGTAACTGCAGTTAGCTTAACAGTGGTTATACCCCGTTCACACTATGATCACTAACTACTGTTAAGCTAACTGCAGTTAGCTGGGCGTGAAGCATCATGGGTGACACCGTGCTAACTGAGGTAAGGTGTTCACATTGATAGCGATGAAAGGGTTGTTAGTGACGTCATGCACGGCCATCTTCCTGTTTGATTTACTGCCAATTTTTATTATGTATTTAAAGATTCACAGATTTTATCAATATCTCGTACTGTCTTTCAACAAGGCCATCTAAATAATTTACATGATGTAAATATATAGAAGGCCTTGCTTTGAACCAACAATGTGACGATGCGAAAGATGTTCTTTTTCGAGAAGGCGGTGGATTTTGATCTCAGTTAAGCTCTAACTGCGTCTAAGAACGAAGTTAGGGCTTGATGTCAGTTAGTGCTAACTGCGTTCCGTTCACATTACGTTGGTAACTGCAGTTAATTATCGTAGTGTGAACGGGGTATTAGTCTCTTCGAGCTAGCCAGGCCTAGGATATTACTCTAACAGGCAGTCGCGTTACGTACACGCGTCAATTACGTGCTTTAAAAGCAAAGAATCACTAATTCAATCATTTAGATCCCGTTGGAAAGAAAGAAACGCACTAGTCCGCACAGAGTAAAGTCTACAATAACAATATTGTGCTAACTCGTTTAAAGTTCTACTCGAAAATATGTTAATGAAACTTGTAATACTATGTCGTTTAATTTGGAATGATCGGAACATAAATCCGCGTTCATTACCAACGTTTGCACACTCCGAGCTATGACGCTGCCATGCCAACTCGACAAAAATAAAAAATAATTATTATTGTTGCTTGACGAAGCCACAACTATAATATGAAACATTCATTTGATGATAATACTTTCTATGTAGATGAGTGATGATGAAAATATTTACACTAACTTAATTCTAACGGTACCAACCAGTATCGGTACGAACCAATATAGTTACAAAGTCGTCGGCATTTAATAGACGAACGCAAAACATAAATCAATCGAGCAGAACTCGTGTTTAAACACAAATAACCAACACTTTAAGTGTTGAGAGGTGTTCATCATGGAATGATTTGCGAAAGCATTTTAAATGCAATATAGACTACGTATATCACACGGTCGGGAAACGGTTTAGTCAAACCGGTTCACGCTGAAACGGTTTACAGATGGTGATATACCTGTCGGTTTTGGTGTAAAACACTTCAGTTCCAATCCAGTTTGGCAAGTGAATTGGAGAACTCGATACGATTGATATACACATCAAACCGATTCAAGGTAACGCGAGTGATAAATCGATCCTTGTTGAATTCCAGCTTCGTTGTCGATTATGTATCGACTTACGTCGACCAATATCCAATACACACGAATATATATACAGTGAAACCTCTATGCATCTTTCCCGGATCCATCGTTATCCTGCTTGTATCATTCATTTTTCATCACCCCATTCCTATATAATCAGTGTTGAATTCTCCTGGATGGATTGTTTTCCTGCATGGATGGTTTTATTTTCCTGGTCCCTTGGAAAACGATGGATAGAGGTTCACTGTACCAATATATTGACTTACGTCAATATTCAAAATGGCTGTCGCTCAAACGTTTGTCCAAGTGTTCCTGAATTATTGTGATATTCACTCATTTGTTGAACCGTTTCAGCCTGAACCGGTTTGCCTAGACCGTTTCCCGACCGTGTGATATACGTAGTCATAGAGAAATGTAGTATGTATACTATTAATCTATTATACAATCACACTAATAATATGAGTCAATATTCATTGTAATGGTATTTAAACTGCAAAATAAATCTCACTTAGAACTAAAATTGGGCTGCCTTAGAAATTGTGAAGAACAGTTTTTTTAAATTGGTAATACAGTTGAAAGATGAAAATGATCAGATTTTTGATATGAGAAGAATCAATCTCTTATTAGACGAGCTTTAGCGAGGATTCAATTTGACATACTGAAAAAAATCGGTGTTCGTTTTTTTTTTTTTTTTTTTTTTTTTTTGTCGGTTTTCCACAGGTCAAACGGCTACAGCTATCAACTTCAAACTTGTTTCCAATATGGTTTCTCATCCAACTTAGATCTGTATAGTTTTGTGGCATTATCGGGCGGTAACTTTTATTTTTATGAATTTTAGAAATTTCAAAAATACCCATTAGAATAACACATCGGAAAAAAAATTAAAATAAATTTTCCAGTATTTTTCAATTCCAGATTTCCATACGTCTACGCTCATCTCACAACGCACATTCTGCGTTTTCCTAGTATATGAAAAATGTTGAATTTTCCTTGATGGTTAATTTTCTTGCGTGAACGTTTTTTTTTTCCTGGTCCCTTCAACGATAGATAGAGGTTTCACTATAATTGTTCGATTTAAGTCGATATCTCGTCGGATGTACAACGCGAATCCATTGTTTTCATTGAGAAATTAAACTACTTCGGCCTTGAAAATGTAGAGTTCTGGCAACTTACGTCGCCTCATTCACCGATTGGTCGAATTCTCGAGATGTCTGCTGATAAGGCAGCAAGGAATCTGATACGAGAAAACGATTTTGCTTCCTTTAGAAACACAGTATAATGGTTTCGATCTACTCTATTTTTATAAGTAAGTCTATCAAAGAGATTGGTTCTTCTCATTCCAATATATTAGAATTTATAAATCTCTAACCATTCAAAAGCTATTACCAAAAAAACTGATTACTCTCTATAGAATCCATTTTGATACAATCGTCATTAATATTATCAAATAATAAAAATAGTTTACAGCTATGTAAAAGACCACGAACTGATACTAACCTCGTTCAGAATCGTTGGGTCGTACTACATTACGATGGAACGAAAAAATATATGAGCAACATAACCTAAAAGTTTACATTACAACTCGATGAATGAATGAGAGCAAACATAACCTCAAAGTTACTATTTGTCGTCCGGTTTCGTTTGGATAGGCCTGATCTCCGCGTACTCGGTCTTGTCGTCGTCGATGCGCACCGACACGACTGGTCCGCGGTTCGGCAACAGATCGAGCTCGGCGTAAACGACGTCCTTCTTGTCCTGATCGGTCGTCAGCGAGTCGAGGTCTTTGAACGACTCCTGAGCGAGAAGAAACAGAAGCGTTAGTGAAGCAGCGTAGAGCAATAATTAGACGAGCATTAGCGAGGATTCAATTTGACATACTGAAAAAAATTGGTGTTCGTTTTTTTTTTTTTTTTTTTTTTTATGTTTTTTTGTCGGTTCTTCACAGGTCAAACGGCTACAGCTATCAACTTCAAACTTTTTTTCAATATGGTTCCTCATCTAACTTAGATCTGTATAGTTTTGTGGCATTATCGGGTGGCAACTTTTTTTTTTATGAATTTTAGAAATTTCAAAAATACCCATTAGAATAACATGGCGGAAAAAAAAGAAAATATTTTCATTTTCCAAAAAAATGAAATTTCGCGTGAAGTTGAATTACATTTTGATACACATTTCTAAAAAATTTCAGCTCGATCGGGTAAGCCATTTTGAAGAAAAAACATAAAATGCGCTAAATTGGTACCACTCGAAGCAGTTTGTACCCATACTATTACTATTCGCTCGTCTAACAACGCATATATGACGTTTTCCTAGTAATAATAATACATAAATATATTCAGCATTGTTAACATAGACATTGTTGGCGGTGTATAATCCAAAGTTGAACGATACACATTGCCTCTATCCGTACCTTATCGTCATCAGCCTGCAGAGTCTTGATGTCCTCGGGATCGGCCGATACCTTATCGTTCTTCTTCTTGAAGAAATGCGTTAGATACGCTTTCCCCTTCGGCTTGGTCTTCTTCTCGTTCACGCCATGGTGGTCCGCACTCTCCGTGTCGCTCCTGCAAAACACGACACGTAGCGTCACCAGTGCGGTCTCGGGTGATGGGAATACAAGCAGAGGAAAGCATTTGGGGTGAACTAAAAACTCAATATATATATATTTTTTCTTTTTAATGTTGCTTAACGACCCCACCAACAGCTAGGTTATACGGGGGTACGAATGAGCGGTGATAATGAAACGCACTGGGGCGGCTCCCAATTTTCGTTCTCAAATAGCTGAAAGGGGTGGATAATTGTTGAATATTTTCACAAAAATCGTTTTTAGTGGTGAAATAGCAAGTTTTTTCACCTGTTTGGTGAATTTTCACGTAATTTGGTTTGGCGACTTTCAAAATTACTTTCATGTGCATAAGATTTGATGGTAAATAATTAACATTACGTACTGTTATTTTGAATTATTCATTGCATTATCGCGGAAAATTGCAAAAATTACCGGAAATAGCAATAGGTTTTTTGAACTCGGGAATACCTGAAATGTAAAAATATTGACGAAAAAAAACACTTTACAAACAATTTGCTTTCATCGTTAAAACCCCAAATGCTTGCATCTGAATACAGGGCTACAAACCAAATCTTAGAGAACTCACATCCCCGAAAACCCAAATCTACGAAAATACAAAATCCACCCGTCCAGTTCAAACCGTCTGAGAAATGGGTTTTTGGAGACATGAGTTTTCTAAGATACCAACAGCTAGGTTATACGGGGGTACGAATGAGCAGATGATAATGAAACGATGAAGTGATGATAGGTGAAAGGACGTTTACAAAAACCCATGCCTTATGCGGACTCGAACCCACGCCCAACGGTGACTTCAGTTACTACCGCTAGCGATAATTGACTTAGCCACCGGGGCGGCTTTTCAATACCTTCAAGACGGTGTAAGTAATAACTATTCATCTCATTTTCTCATAATTGTCAGGTGTATACGATTGAAAACTGTGCTGTTTTTAAGCGTATACGCCTGACAATTATGGGAAATGAGATAAATAGTTATTACTTACACCATCTTGAAGGTATTTAAAATATCTGTGTGTCCTCGTTTTTAGAATTTCGATATCTCATACTGTTCAAAAGTTATCCCCAGATAACTGATATTCCACTAAATTGACTACCATGGACTCTTTAAGGATTGTTATCAAGCCATAGACAATAAAGCCATAGACTTAAACATTGACAAGTGTAAATTAGACATCAATGACCTTCCCCAACGACCAATACATATCTATACTTGTTTGATTTATCGTCATGCACAGCCGAGCAAAGCACATTTCATCAACGGAAAGACAGAAGAGCGGAAGAAGATATTAGTGTTTTAGTACCTGGGCACGATAATAACGCTGCGTAAAGACAAAAGAAAAAACATTCAGACTTTAAAATGTGTTCAAAGCAACGGAAAGGACACTTGAAGCAAGATGTAGTGATACCAACTTACTTCATCATAATATAAAGAAGGTGTGCCGACTCAGCCTTCCAATTGGAGGACGTCCGCCGTCATAGAGGGCACATTTGCCTGTAGCGCAACTATCGCTTTTATATCGAACTATATAAAACAACAATGCTATACACGGCTCAGTAGAATTATTTCGTTGTAGGTAGCATTTGAAGGGTTCACGGGAATAACGATACAAGTCACATTTTGTAAAAAAATGAGTTAGATACGCCATCTAACAGTGTTTTTCACAAGCTTTCTGAATATGCATCGAGATTTTAGATAACAATGATACAAGTCCACGAAAAATGGAGTTGAAATATCGACCTCTATAGAAAAACCCATGGTTTTGAACTTAGAATTGTATTTATCTCAGAACTCACAATGTGTGACTTGTATCGTTATTCCCGTGTATCCTTCATTTGTTTTTCACGAAAATGATAGATTTTATAAGTTCAATAATGTCACCGGTACCGTAGCCACTCAATCTCATCTAGTTCACAAGAGAGTCCGCTAGGGTAAATGGGGGATTTGGGCTCTGATCTGACGGCAAGCAAACAATAATGCCCGCCATGTTATTAGTATGGGAGTCGGCACACCTTCTTGATATTATGATGAAGTAAGTTGGTATCACTACATCGTGCTTGAAGGATGTAACAACGTATACATTTTTCACTGCGGAGATGAAAAAAAGTTCATTCAATGATTTTTGGTGAAAATGGTATATTTTTAATTTGAAGCTTGGATTCCTCCTACACTCAAAAAGCCTCGGGCTATTTTCCTAGACACACCATGCTTTTTTTTTCTTTCAATAATGTTGCTTAATGACCCCACCAACAGCTAGGTTATACGGGGGTATGAACTAGCAGATGATAATGAGACGATGAAGTGATGATGAGTGAAAGAACGTTTACAAAAGCCCATGCCTTATGCAGGACTCGAACCCACACCCAACGGTGACTTCAGTTAATACCGCTAGCGATAATTGACTTAGCCACCGGGGCGGCTCACACCATGCTATGAAAGGAAATAGAATTACTCAAAAGCCATGCTATGAAAAGAGATAAGAACAGCCTGTGTTGCGCACGTATGCAAGTATAGAGTATTGGTATTGAAAGAATAGATCTTACAGTAAAATTATTTCAAATAACTGAATAATATTTCGATAGTGTTGTGTTTTGATAGCCCCAGGCTTGCACATAGATGTACGGTGACAAGTTCCCTATCTTTTCTATCACAACACGAACGTGGTAAAATTGTGTCTTCAAACATGAAAAGATTTATAATTAGTAGATACTTAAAACACTATATGTTAATTATATTGTAAGTTCTTAAACTTTAAATACCGATATATGTTTTAGTATTTAGTTTCTGACAAGGTCAACACAATGTAAATTGTACAAGCGACTGATAATAAACAAATAAACAAGCACTTCATTATAATAAATAATGAATAGTTTAGATTATATTAGGGTTAACGTTCGATTTCAATATTTTTTACCAATATCAGGGACGTCGTTAGGGGGTCCAAGGGGGGGCGCGCGCCCCCCCCAATCGACATTTGCGCCCCCCAATAATTTATCTTTCTTTGAAAAATCTAAATGTTGACCTGCGAATAAACACAATGAAATATTGCTACTTATCAATATGAATTATGATAAATAATACATGGTTGGTTTCTACGAGAATGATTCTGAATCCCGGTGACACGTTCCTTCGAATTTTTCGATAATGATTTGATCATTAGGATGCAAAACTGATCAGAGAACGCAAAAATCATTTCGAAATTGTCCATATTTCCAAAAATTCCTTGCGGGGCTCTTGTGGTGGGCTCCCGCCCCACAGCCCCATTTTCGCGCACCTATATAATATCGAGCTTGGTGATACTTGAAATCTGCGCCCCCCCAATACAGAAATCCTAACGACGTCCCTGACCAATATATATACTTCTCAAAACCCAGATAACCAATTAGATTGGGCCAGGGGTGTTTCCACCATTTTTTTTTTTTTCAATAATGTTGCTTAACGACCCCACCAACAGCTAGGTTATACGGGGGTACGAATGAGCGGATGATAATGAAACGATGAGTGATGATAGGTGAAAGGACGTTTACAAAAACCCATGCCTTATGCGGGACTCGAACCCACGCCCAACGGTGACTTCAGTTACTACCGCTAGCGATAATTGACTTAGCCACCGGGGCGGCTCCCACCTTTTTTTCTAGGGCAGTCTTCTTATCAGTCGGTTCCTGCCAGTTCCGACTTCTTCCTCTTCTTCACTACTACTACTATCCTCTCCTTCGTCTTTTCTTCCTAAGAGTTCCCTCCACCGTTCTCTATCTTCCCACCATCTCTCGTCTAGCACTTCCTCCCATTTTTCTCCTCGATTGACTACCCCACACCTTACTCCCTCCTGCCACTTCTCTCTTGGTCTTCCTACTCTTCTCTCAGCTCCATTCTTTTCTGCTATCTCAAACATTGCTCTCGGTATTCTCTCCTTTTCGATTCGTCGCATATGCCCGTACCACCTAAGTCTCTCCCTTTCCATTTTAAATGATAACTTTTCCACTCCCGCTTCGTTCCTTATATTTCTACTTCTCTTCTTCTCCTACTTTGACACTCCTGCTACGCTCCTCACAAACTTCATTTCTGCCGCCTCCATTTATCTTTCTTCTCTCCAGTTCATAGACCAAGTAACTGCTCCATATGTTAAAATAGGTATGTAGCAGCTATTCTAAATGAGTCTTCCCACTCCTTGGAAAATCTGGGTTCCAAATCAGCTTCCTTACTTTTTTGAAATATCCCGTCCGCCTTTACTATTCTCTTATTTAATTCTGGTTCTACTTTGGCCTTATTACTCACTACACTTCCCAAGTATGAAAACTCTTCCACTTCTTCTAATAGGATAACGAATTGGAATATTCTATTTTTGATAAATTCAACATCGAAACAATGATCAACATCAATTAAAAATTAAAAATAGCCAATTTAAGATTCACCAACAGTTTTGTATTGCATGCTAAATAAAACAAGCCACCTTTCCGTTTCCTAACCATAATTATTGTAAATGGTATTCAATTCTATTCTATAGGCTTCTGTCAAGTAACAAATGACAAACAATACAATCGTTACCATAGCAACAAAGTGAACTGGTGAACTACCAAACATTCTGATTGGTCAATTCCAACTGGTGGACATTGTTGTCTCTCTCTCTTTCAACAATGGCGGACATCACTTGACAGAAACCTATAGTTCCAATATTCTCATAGAAATACGATACATTTCGATCGATTTACGATATCATTCACAATTATTATTCCATCGAACGTCAACCCTGAATTCTATGCTAGCATTACTATTCACATGCCTCTCTCCTTCCCCCGCCTCCTGCCCCTGGTTGTCTGCAACGTGCACTACACCCAACAAGACACTGCCTTCTCCGTGCGGTTTATCGTCATCGCTGTAACAGCCAAGCACCGCACATAACAACTACATTAGTAGATTAGTAGGGAAGTAGAAAAGTAGATTAATAGGAAAGTAGTACCGTAGACGAAAGATTTGCTAGCAAGAAATGTAATGTTTACATATTGTAGCGGCTCAATTTTGGATTTCCTCCTGCAGTGGCCTTGAAGGGAAATACACAGGGGAATCTCCTTGCAGGAGTTAGACAAGGGAATCCTGCAAGAGACTCCCCATTATCTAGTGCCAGTATATAAAGACCAGGGGGGGCATTCCTGTACAAGATAAACCCAGGTTTAACTTGAACCTGTGCTAAACGTGTATTGAAAAACCAGTAATAACCCTCTAAAATCGGATTAAATCGTACTGGAATGCACCCACAGAAGGCAACCTACAGTTCAGTTGCCAGTCATCGTGTAAGGACCATATTCCATTGGGACAATCGGGGGGTTCTCAGGAGTCCATGGGAGTCGATTTAGCGGAATATCAGTATTTTGGTGATCACTTCTGAACGGTATCAGATATCAAAATTCTAATAAAGAGGAAACACAGATATTTGCAATACCTTCACAATGCTACAAGTGAAAACTATTCATCTCCTATCGCCTATTTGTCAGGCGTATACGGATAAAATAAGACAATTTTTAACCGTATACGCCTGACAATCATGCGATTTGAGATAAATAGTTATTACTTACACCATCTTGATGGCATTGAAAGTATCTATGTTTCCTTTTTAATAGAATTTCGATATCTCAAACCGTTCGAAAGTAATCACAAAAAAAATCATATTCCGCTAAATCCACTCCCAAGGATTTAATATATTCTCATCGTCCATTCCGTTGGACTTTTCTCTAAATATTCACACAGATCCATTCAAAACACGATTGCGTGAAATACATTCGCCATGACGGAGGGGCGGGGTGGGGGAGGGGGTTCAAATCAACGATCGCAACAGCCTGGTCATACAAACCGTGTTGTCGCCTCGCTTCTCTCGTTCTGGGAATCGAACCCGGGACTTGCGTTCAGCAAACTGAAACCAGTCTACATTCAATATTATTTATATCTAAAAATATATTTCAAATAAATATATTATATATTATAATTGGAAAGTAGGACTTGATTTGAAGAATATATTTTTGTGATGGACGATATGAGAGATGGATGATGATACGTTGTATAAGAAGCTAGTGATATGAGAAATAATGAGGTGGGTACAGGTTGGAGGAAAAACATGAGACAGAGCACAAAAACACAGACACAAAATGGTGGACATGAGTGCTGGGAGGTAGGTTTCACAAGAGTCAACAAACTCAAGTTTCCCAATACCTATTTTCATTCCTGAATTTCCTTCAGAGTCCGTGGAAAATGTAGCGGGAAACTTGAGTTTGTTGACTCTTGTGAAACCTACCTCCCAGCACTCATGTCCAGTCCATTTTGTGCTCTATATCATGTTTTTCCTCCAACCTGTACCCACCTTATTATTTCTCATATCACTAGCTTCTTCTACAATGTATCATCCGTCTATCATCCATCTCTCATATCGTCCATCACAAAAATATGTAATAGAGTATTAGGGCAATTACATCTTGAAAAATTGTATTTAGAAGAAATAGTCTAAATTAATGCCACTGGAGAATTTTGTTCTTCTAAAATGCTGTATTCTGATGATGGATACATTATTTGTATGTCAAGGGTTAATATACAACGATGTTGTAAGTTAGTAAGACGGCTTAGATTATACGTTACTTACGATTCCTTCGGGTCGCGCGGCGGCGGAACTCCTCCTGAAACAACCGCGGAAAACAAACCAAGAGATAAAAACTTATCCAGAATTTATTCATTTCATACATTATATTCAACAGTGCTGTGGTTTAAACGCGGGGTCTACTGAACTACGATTCTTACTGCCTTCGAACCCTACTATTGTTCTAATGCCCTGCAAAACAAACAAGGATTAACTACCATAACTCATATACATTAATTTTCGCATTGTGTCAACACGATACCTCTACTGATCTACGTCTCTTCGCCTCATAAGACGGCCAGGACCTGCTTTTATAGAACCCAACGCACAGCATCACTACGCACTAACAACAATGACGCGTAAATTCCTTCGCACCTTCCGTTCTCCTCCAGATGCGCCTCCCTCCTCTCCCTCCCTTCCCCCCCCCCCCACCTCCCTGCCTCCCCCACCTCCCTGCCCCGCAATCGCCACCATCTTACAGACAGACAGACAGACGCGCTTAGCCTTTTATATAGATAATCATTCTTTAATATTCTTTTCAGAATGTTTTACTTTATTATTATACTATGACATTGTTTTTATCATCATTATTATTTTGTTGTTCTTCCATGTATTATGTAAGATAGCATAATTGATAAATAAAGTTTCTACTACTACTATTAATTCATTCATATTGGGTTCAACAACGCACTCTACTGATGACTACGATCTATTAGCCTCGAAACGACTCGGTAATGGAATGAATTGGAAGAAGATACAAAGGATATAACGGAGATCGGTGATTTAGGAAGAGAGCTAAGAAAAAATAACAAAGTATAATTTATTGAGTATGTTTGATTGTAATTTCATGATAGTAATCATTACCACCTGTTTTAAGAATAATCTGTAATGAATACATAAAATAACCAACTAACCAACAATTTTATTTTATACAATAATGGAAATGATTTTTATATATGAGATGAAGTGTTTTTGGATAATAGGAAGGAGTCGGTCGTGGCCTGTTATTAAGGAACCATCCCAGTATTGGCCTGAACGACAGAGGGAAACCACGTAAAACCACTGTCAGGATGGTCGACCATGGCGGGAATCGAACCCTGGTCTCCTGAATGACGGCTTCTTAGATTCGATCCATGGCTCCCTAGATTTGTTTGTATCGAATGAAGTATATTTTTATATCATCAAGATGTGTAGAGACAAATTCACCATATTTTTTTATAAACATTGAGAAACTTGGCACAAAACCATTGTTTCCCTTTAAAGGCAATGGATGAAAGTTTTAGATTTTACTTCATAGATATCTTGCTCGTCGTACAACGCATATTCTGCGTTTGCCTAGTTATGGATTGAATATTATGGATTATTATTAATATAAAATTGATTGAAAAAAAAGTATCGAAGTTGAATGGCAACCCTCGTTCACAGATTTGCTGAAAACACAGTTGGGAAAATGTTACGGTAAACGTACCTTGTATCTTTTGAGTTTTTGGAATTGTATCTTCTAAAGATTTCAGGATAGTGTCTTGTATTTTGCATTCAAGATATATTTTGTAAGTAACTTTGACCATCTCTGACTCCAAGTACATTGGTAATAGAAATAATAAAACAAATATTAGGTCTATTTAAGGTATTTTTCGTACACTGGTACGTAGTAGAAATAACGAAACAAATATTATGTAAGGTATTTTTCTTTTCTTTATTTTGTAAAATGACGCGATGATTTTGTTGATGTTTTTAGTTTGCCAAGTCATCTACCACATTCAAAGACGAGTACACTAGAATAATATGAAACAAAATGGTTCTAACGAACTCGTAAAGAGTCCCAGTCGGAGATAAAACGTGCGATCGGGTCGTCGCGACAACGTCTAAACTCTCGTCAACGGAAATCCGTTTTATTTAAAGGACATCAAAATCCTGAATCTAGATTTTGATGATTGAAGGCAATTTTAAATTTCCCAATTTTAGAGAAAATTAGAAATCAATATCTCAATTTCAGAAATTATAATTAATTAATATTGTCCTTTTTTTGAGATCGCAATATAGACATTATTCGATTCTGTTTGTTTTTATGAAGAATCGGTGATGTCTACGTCATGACTCATGGTCTCTGGAGGACAAAAAAATAAATTATAATTTCTGAAATTAAGATATCTAGTTTTCTCTAAAATTAGGGAAATTAACATTTTTGTCTTTATTCATCAAAATCTAAATTCAGGGTTGTGATGTCATTCAATAGTCTTCTAAATAATATTATGAAATATTATTCTTTTTTTTTCAGAACTTATTAACAAAAATGTGAATTAATGATATTTCACATTTTTAGCAATGCTATTGAACACTACTATCTCAATGTTCATATTTGTCTAAAATTCTGTTTTTAAACTGATTTGAAGTTTGATAAAATTGAACGGAAGTTTTGACGTTGTTTCAACGACCGAATTCGTGTTTTCAGGCTGTACGTTCGTTGACCTTGAGATACACGTAAAACAAATCCGTCTCACAATATTGATCTGTTTGAATAAACATTCTATTCATTTTAATATTTGAATATAAATTGTAGCTACTTGTTTGTTATTTGCGTATATTTTTTTACCTGGATTTTTTGTTTGTTTATACTTGACAAAATTTAGTTACTGTTCTCTAAAGATAAATTTGATGAGAAAATGGCCAATTATTATAAATCCCATAAACGCTTTGATTTGGAAACAATTAATACGAAACAAATACATTATTTTTGATGATCACCGATATTTTGTTGAACGATCCCGTCAACAAATTTGGGGGTATAAACAAAAGTGTGATAGACGAACGAATTTTGTTCATAAAAAGCCTTAAGCGGGACACGAACCCACGCTCTTCTTGACTACACTTTCAATACGACAAATTTTCCTAAAAAGATTCAGTTAGTTTTTGAAATAAATTCATGAAAATTTATGCTCGATTGATAATCAATTCATCAATTGATTGTGAATATTTTTTGAAATGAAGAAAAAATGTTTATGAAATTCATAACAATAGGCCTATGAAATAAACGTATTTTTACGAGCGTTTCGAGCACGAAAAAGTTGAACTTATCTTCTTGATAGATTTGTGTCGTTATAACGACTTCAGAAGTTCACGTTCCAGTACACGATACGTCGTAAACACGTTTATTCGACGCGTAAAACCCGCGTCTTTAGAAAACGAGATGAACAAACGATTGAGCAGCCATTATCGGATGAACATTCCAACCAATACGAACGCACGAAATATATTATCATTATATATATATACATATATATATATATATATATATCTCAAACATTATAGTCCCAACGAACACGGCTAAGAATGTACACAGGCTATTATCTCTATTGTTTATAATATTATTATAATTATCATTATATATACGTACTTATATTTATAATTATATTCACACTTGTTATGTTATAATAACAGAAGGAAAACGTACATTTTTTTTCAGAACAGTTGGCATGAAAATAGATCTATTTCGAGGTAAAACTGTTCAAAAATAATAATTTATTCATCGTTCGTCGAATGCGATTCAGTCACGAAAATGTAAAATTCGTGTGCAAAATACGAATTGAAAAACGAAAGCAGCGTATTCATTTCGAACGAATCGTGTATTTCAGCGTGATAATTATATCCATGTGTCTACACGTGGATACGAAATGTAAAAACGCGTGCAATTATTTCAAAAAAAGAACGTCGACATTTTTCTGTTTTCGAACAAACGATAAAATAATTTGAACAGTTTTTTCTCACCTACAATTTTTCATTTTTGAACAATTTTTACAAATTGTAGATCTACTTTATTCTACGTTCCAATAATAAATCCACTACTAATAATAATAGTCTGAACTCGTCTACAAAAAACAATCTACGATAAGAATGAGTAAAGAGATTAAATCTATATTTTTTGAAAAAAATATATATAAATCTTTGAATATTCTGATGTAACTGTTAATACGTAGTTCTTAGATATATTCTGTTATTTTAATATTCAAGTCAATTTATCTATTGTTACACGTCAGATCTTTACGATGTTCGGGAATCAGACGTGATAATAATATCGAGGTAATAATATGCGGGGTGAATATATGCTATAATAAAAACATGGTGTCATTAATCTTTCAACTGCTACACACGTGTATACGCGTTTTAGCCCGGCGTGCCCACCGTGCTACACACGCGTATCCGCGTTTTGAATACCGCGCTTTACTGTTTATTTTCTACTGGCCGGCAAACTTCAGTTATTGACCTATTTTTTTTTTGTGCTTTGCGCGATCTATTGGCCGAAAATATGTACTGCTTGAGAACAACGTCGACTTTCGATATATTTCATAATAGTAGCGTTTATTCAGAGGAAAGTTTCGTCAACGACTCAAACGTCAAACTATGATTCCAAGTTTTGATTGGCAGTGGTAAACTTTTTATCCTCTCCTTCAAGTTAGCTTTACATGTCTCGTTTTTAAAAGCAAGTGACACGAATGTGTACCTAATACGTTCGAGCGTATCAAGTTACTTTCGTAACAAACCGTAATCCGCCAAACCTCGATATTACCACAACGTCTCATTCCCAACGTCGCCAACTTTATAATATTTAAAGAGCTAACACGATAGATATATCAACAGAACTAATTGCGCTATAATGATAAACCAATTAAAAACAAACCCGCACATCGAATTATTCATTGTTGAGATGTATCGTTCGATAACGTCGATTATTCATTGTAGTTATCGCCAAAAATTAGCGTCCATTTTTTTTATTGTCTCTACGAACTATTTCACTTCAACGAATGATCACCATTATACTTGTTCGTTTACGCACAATAAATATGTTATTGAATTCCTACGTTTAAATACTTTTAAGGGTGTTTAAAACTACCCCGTAAGACAGATAATTGGTCAATAAAATACTATTTTTAATCATTACGTTAAACAAGCAGTTTTATCATGCACGCAGCGAAACGATTGCAAGTTTTCAATGTAAAATCCTAATATTTAGCTATGAAGAAAAAAAGCTTGAAAATTGTTTATAATGGAATGAAAGAAAATACTTGAATTTGATGATAAAAAAAAAAAAATGGCAATGAGTGTATTTTAAAAACATTTAAAAAAATAAAAATAAAAACAAAACAAATACTTTCTAGTTTCTCGGAATGTACGAAAACGATTTCGTTTCGAATAATATTTTCAATATAATTATAGCGAATCAAATCCGATTTTTTAAAAATTAATCATTTTAATTTCATTACGAGATCACTATAGTATCGAATCAGCCCATAAATCACATTTCATAGACAAAAGCTAAGATTTTGGAATATCAATAATTTATATAATCTATAATTTATTTTAATAACTTTTTTTTTTTTACCTAAATTATTACACTTACTTCAGAGACTTCTACGTCCAATATTTGGAAAAAATTGTTTTCATAAAGAAAATTTGGTCGAAAATAAACTCGAGAAATTACGAATTCACATTTACATCTTCTATATAAGAGCAGCCCGTTTCGACGGGACGAAAATTCAATTCCACTTAACGAACTAACGGAATTGTATTATTATAGTTCTTACGACATAATTCAATTCCGACATAATTCAATTCCGACATGATATTGGGCCAAAGAGAACACATCAAGATCGTCAACGATAGCAACACCATAGAATGGCCGAGTAATATAATTACTTACTTCTTTAAAAGTAAAAAGATGAGATTATTTTCAATGAGATTCTACATTCTTGTTTGTATTTTGAATGAGTTTGCAAACGGTTCGAGTTCGACGGTAGTTATCGCGTTCGAAAACAATCGTTCGAAATTGTGAACATTCCTGAAGTCTGATTATTGCACGAAATTGAGTACATAACACAGATTAAAGAAATACCAACCATTAAAAACTAAAACTATAAAAGCCGTCAACAAAGACGTAGATGACGACTAAAACGGAAAACAGTTATAAGTAGAGACATGTAAATATAGCTTCTATTTGAAAAATTTGAAAAATTTGAAAAATAGCACTTTGGTGCATCTATTTTTTTGAAACGTTATTCTTTGTAGTGCAACAACGTTTTATAACGTAACAACAGTATCGTACTGATGAAACCATTATATAACGTGAAATTGCGTACAAGAGAAACACATCAATTGATGTTTTCAGTAAAATGGTGTGCACCACCAGGTTATATCCACGCCTCATCTGCCGCCTGCATTTTCAGCTGCTTTTTGGTTTTCAAAATTCCCAACTAATTTCACTCTTTTTACATCTCAATTGATATAATTTTTCAAAAAATAGCATCTATAATGCCTTTATTCTGAATATAGCTTTTATATCGCAGATACGGCAAAGAATAGCATAATCAGACTTTTGTAGCGCTTTGTCGCCTTTTCAAAAACATGATCAAATAACATAAAATGTATTGAAACATGAAGATATACTAGAAAAACATGTATTGAAGCACTTTTAAATTTCATCGCTTTTATAGCAATTGCTATTTTAACATGTCTCTAGTTAAAAGTCATCGGGTTGGTAATTCTGATCCACGTACTTTCTGACGTTGTGATCCATTTTGTATCGAGATATCACGAAACAAATCGATAATATTCAAACGCGATAACTGTACAAAAGTACGAACCAATAACTCGAACCATCTACTGTTCAACAAACGGCACAACCGTGGTATAAATTTCATCACAGTTCGTAGTTCGATTTGTAAACAATCAAAATTTCGAAACAAACGGTTGCGTCGAAACTCGAACTGACGGAAAAATATAAAGATAGTTGGAATGATGTAATACTAGCAGCGGATTGAGGAGATGTTCATTTTCACGAACACGTTCGTGTCGATTCGAAACTCGGTGCCGTTGAAAACGAACGTCGAGCTTTGTAAACGAACGTCGAGCTTTGTAAACGAACGTCGAGCTTTGTAAACGAACGTCGAGCTTTGTAAACGAACGTCGAGCTTTGTAAACGAACGTCGAGCTTTGTAAACGAACGTCGAGCTTTGCAAACGAACGTCGAGCTTTGTAAACGTACGATTCGGGTCGTTGGATCGTTGTACGTTCCGGAGATCGGGATTGTGCGCGTGATTCGTGCGTCGATATCGGAACGAGCGGCACACGCGTTTATCGCACACGTACGACGTCGGGTCGTGAATAACGAAAACACGAACGACAGTGAAACCTCAACGAATCGAAACCAAGCTACTTATTGAATGTTCCAGTTAGCATAATCGGCAAATAACTGATAGTAATACTTTCAACGTAACGTTAGTAAACTGTCGAAACAAATATTTAGCGATATAAAAAACAAAAAACAATTGGGATGTGCTAGAAAATGAAATCTCTAAACATAAATACATTAAAAATAATACATATACGACTGTAATTAAGTTACGATCGTAATAGTATATGATTTATGGCATTTTCCTAATGATACACCTACAAGTTAAGGCGGTGCATGCACGGTGCTTATAAAAATAGAGAAATCCATCTTTACTATTTTTTTTCTTCATCACGAACAAGTGTATTTGAATGAGAAGTATATCAAACCCAAGATAATTTTATGCTCTTTAATTATCATGACATTCTATTTTTGTTAATTCAACCAGTTTTGGAAAATAACTTGAATAAGTCAATAAATATCAAGAATGTGATAAAATTCATTGACGTATCATCTTAAAACTGATTGAATTCACAGAAATAGAATGTCATAAAATTAAAGAGCATAAAATTATCTTGGGTTTGATATACTTCTCATTCAAATACACTTGTTCGTGATGAAGAAAAAAAATAGTAAAGAAGAATTTCTCTATTTTTATAAGCACCGTGCATGCACCGACTTAATACAACCATCACTGGTATCAATCACTAGGCGTTTCGTTTCACTTGAGTCTACCTCGTAGCCAAATAAAACAACTAATATATAAAGATAGAAAACCGAATGACTATTTACGAATAAAAATGGTTGGTATTACTGTTCCCGTCGTCACTACTGATCCTGCTTAACGACCCCACCAACAGCTAGGTTGTACGGGGGCATCACTACTGAACGAGAGTCTACTGATTAATGGGAATGTTGAATATATTTATGGAATGATATTCTCTCGAGATTAAATGTGTGAAGCTACGAACACAAAGTCGATGTTGCGTACCACGAACGAGACCTTCGAAACGAACGTCCGTTATTGACGGAATGAAATGAGAAGCAATACGACAGAAGTTACGTTGTCGTAACTCGATAATACGTCACTTGAGCAATTTTAAATTGAGGTGTAATTGGATCCATTAAAATTAGTGATACTTCAAAGTTCGAGATTTCGTTAAGGTTTCACTGCCTAATAGACGCACTTCGAGTTTCATAAAACATTTCACTGCCTACTAGATGTATACTCGAGTGAACGTCTTATCGACATGATATCGTCGTTTTAAACGGGCGTATCGATGTTGGGCGACTTCTTAATATCGTCGGGCTCGTTGAATTCGACGCTGTGATTTGTGTCGGGATTCTCGAGTCCGCCCGTCGGTAACTTCTCGTCGTTGAGATCCGGTGACTTCTCGGTGTCGAACTGTGCCTCGGATATTGTGTCGCCGTCGGCTGGTAACAAACAACAACCAAACTACGGTCAAGGCAAGACCACACATGGGTCCCTCGGACGACACAAAAGCGGGGTTAAGGCTGTCAGAAAAACACGTGGTGTATGAAACGATCGTGATCTAGAGTGGAGAGATCTTGTATCGGGATGTTTCGGCTGGTACCAAATGTGCTGCTAGTTCCACCGAAATTCGTGCGGAACGTGAAAAGAGGCCGGTGAACCACGTGAAATGTACGTTATTGTTGGCGGCTAGACGTCAGTTGTCAAACGTCAACTGTGACCAGCCTCTTTTCACCTAGCGTTCCACAAAAGTTTTGGTGAAGTAACAGTACTATTGGTACCAGCTTTCCAGCGCACGGAGATAGCCAGATACAAGACCTATACTATTCTAGACCGTGATTACGATACACGAAAAGTGGGGTTAGGGAGGTCGATTCTTTGCTAAACTACGATAGGGGAGAGACGATAACTGTACATGCTATGAAATTTCCCAAGCCGACGCATAATTTTCTCGACGCAATTGACCAACTTATTATAGATTAATGAATACGTTTTGGAAAAATACATTCAAATGTACAACTTTACAGTTCCGTTACATCGTTTGAATATTTAATTATATTACTGTATCAATTATCAAACTCAGAATGCAGGGCATACTTCTACCGAGTATATATAAAGAAATATATACAAAAGTTGAGTCTACCACGAGGGTTTAGATCAAGCGTGGAATGGAAAATCTCTATTTGTTATTGCATATTCCAATTAAGAGTCTAGGGAGTCGATTTAGCGGAATATCAGTTTTATGGTGATAACTTTTGAACGGTATGAGATATCGAAATTCTAAAAACATGGAAACAAAGATATTTTCAATACCTTCAAGATGGTTCAAGTGATAACTATTTATCTGAAATCGCCTAATTGTCAGGCGTATACGGTTAATAAAAACACTTTTGAACCGTGTATGCATGACAATTGTGCAATAAGAGATTTTTATTTATTTATTTATTCATTTATTTCAATTTTCATCCAAGGACGTTACCTTTTCAAATATTTTGTGATGAAATTATGAATTATAATATAATATAAATTAATAAATAAATATTACTCAATCCGTAGTGAAGGTATTGAAAAAATCTGTGTCGTTGTTTTTCAACTTATACCGTTCAAAAGTTATCACCAAAAAACTGATATTCCGCTAAATTGACTCGCATGGACTCTTTAGGATAGTTTTGCCACAAAATTATTCCCGCCTTGTCGTAATAAAAATACTCGGTAGAACTATACAATATATTTAATATTTGAAGGGTACACGGGAATAAGGATACAAGTCACACATTGTGAGTTCTGAGATAAATACAATTCCAAGTTGAAAACCATGGGTTTTTCTATAGAGGTCGATATTTCAACTCCATTTTTCGTGGACTTGTATCATTGTTATCTAAAATCTCGATGCATATTCAGAAAGCTTGTGAAAAACACTGTTAGATGGCGTATCTAACTCATTTCTTTACAAAATGTGACTTGTATCGTTATTCCCGTGTACCCTTCAATTGTATTTTCCTACACGTACTAATGTCACTTGTATTTATTATAACGCAACGTTCCAAACGAAAGTAACAAATATTTAAACGTGGTTTTTGATATTGATTTGTTTATTCAATTTCTTGAGAGGTAATTGAGAGGTATTGAAAATACGCGATATACCCGAAACCTTCTACACGATAAGTAGAGACATGTAAATATAGCTTCTATTTTATCTTTTTATAGCGTTTTGAATTCGAAAACTAGCACTTTGGTGCATCTATTATTTTGAGACGTCGCATTTTGTAGCATATTCACCAAACGAATATGAATTTTCTAAATTAACTCTCACGAATTGGGCGTAATAGTACACATAATTATCAACATAATTCTACGGAACACATCAATGACTTACATATAAATACTTCAATAAGCAAGCAAACCAAATCATCGCTACGAAAAAAAAATCGAAACAGTAATAACGAAATAAAAAACGATAGAAACTAGAAAAAGATTCGTAAACTCCAACGAACACCGATATAATGACATCGAGTGAAGCGAATGTGGGATAAACAATTAAACATCTAAAGCTACGTTTAGTCGACACGAAACTACGAGCAACAGTGGGATAAGTGAAACATCGGTAGTATCGTAATAGTCGAGATTATCGGCATGAATTCCGAACAATCGAAACGAATTAACTATTTCCACACAATTTTGAGCAAAATCATGGATCGATTTCAAATTAATTTACTGAGAGCCCATATTACCAATAATAAAAATGTGTTAATTAAGCTAATTAATCAATTGCAGTACAAAAATACCATTGGTAACCAAGGGTAATAACAAGCTAATCCACTAATTATCGCTTAATCAACAAATTTATTATTCGTAAAACGGGCCCCAAGGGCCCATATTACCAATAATAAAAATGTGTTAATTAAGCTAATTAATCAATTGCAGTACAAAAATAACATTGGTAACCAAGAGTAATAACAAGCTAATCCACTAATTATCGCTTAATCAACAAATTTATTATTCGTAATACCGGGCCTAATTGATTTTGAGAAACAAATATGAAGAGCCCAAAATAATTGAGGAGATGAAAAATGAATTATTACTTATTTAATATATTTATTGATTGCTAAACAAACCTCAGAGTCTACAGGAGTCAAATTAGCGTAATATAAGTCTGATAACTTTTGAACGGTATGAGATATCAATATTTTTAAACCAAGGAAACACAGATATTTTCAATACCTTCAAGATGGCATAAGAATAAACTGTTTATCCCATATAGCATGATTGTCAGGCGTAACGGTTAAAAAAAATGTAATTTTAATCGTATACGCCTGACAATCACGCGTTTCGAGATAAGTAGATATTACTAACACCATCTTAACGGTATGAAATGTTTTCTCGTTTTTAGAATTTCGATATCTCATACCGTTCAAAAGTTATCAGCAAAAAACTTATATTCCGCTAAATCGGCTCCCGTGGACTCTTACGGCTATAGATTTTTGAAAGCAATATTGAGCTCTTAAGGGATGAAGGACGTTCGATTAACCCATCTCTTATGCGGGTCTCGAAACCACGCGTAACTTTCCTTCCGTTTCAAAATCAATGCCTTCGCTAACAGTTAAGTTAATTTAAAATATTCCAATAAAATTCACATTACGTTATTACGGGCTACTGATATTCCATCTTTACCTCTACTGTCACCTGTTGACACAATTAAAGAAGAATTAGAAAAAAACTAAATAATGAAAAAATTTGAAAATATCTAATAAAGTGATGATTATATATATAAATATATATACAGGACTTACGAAGAAAGTAAGCCCCTCCTTTGAAAGTTTGGTTAAAAGAGAACATATTTCATTATTTCTCTCGGCTATTGTATAGCGTTATACATACGTTTTATACTTGAGAGCGGTACGGATCGGATTTAGTAGAACATCAGCTTCTAGTTGATTATTTTCATACGATTAACGTTGTAATATATCAGAAACACAGGTTTTTACAACGTCTAAACACGGTTTATCCGTGGCAAATGAGTAACGGAACGTCGCTTTAGACTGGATAATATCGACGGTGGAAACGCAAAATATCGTAACCGCCATTTTGTATATTTTTCAAACTTAATTCAAACTTGAAGATATAATTTCCAAAACTTGTGTGTGATTCGTGAATACTTTTACTGATTGCCACAAATTTTCATGAAGGTTTCACTGTACAACATTTACCAAGAATAGTGAAAACTTGATATTTTGATTAGGAAAAAGCACAGAATATTGGGCGCTCACAACATATTGTTGGCACTATAATAGAGAGAGATCTAATAGAGAGAGACTGATGTGTACCTTGTATATCTCATAATCTATATCTTTCATGGTGTGAACATCAAAAAATTTACTGGTAAAGAAAGGTAGCAAATGAATTCGAAAGAAAAATTTATAATTTTTCCTCCATTCTTTCTATAACTATCCGTCATAAAGAACTTTCATTTAGAACTTGGAAAAAACAAAGATATTCCATTCAATTGATTTAAAAATGAGTTGATATGCATGATAGATATTCCATTCAATTGATTTAAAAATGAGTTGATATGCATGATATATCCAAAATAATAACATGACTGATTCGCAAATACATCATATACATGGACAGCCCCATATGTATTCTACCGACGAGTCTTTCATCATGGTTGCTCGAATATTCACCGTCGGTGAGCTGCCGTTCTCTCTTTCCGTTTCACCATAATGTGAATTTCACATAAATTCAGCTTCAAACTATTTAATTTTGTCGGTATTCTTTTCGATACCACATATTGTGATTGGTGTCATATTACAACTTTTAAAAATATCTGTGTTTTTCGTATAATAGAGCGTTGAAATCGTTATCAACAAAAAGCTGATCTTTCACTAAATCCAACCTGACCGTTCTCAACGTTTAAAATCATTTTTAAAATAGTTTTATCAAGGTCAATAAATAAAGTGAATGAAGGTGTACTACAATACTACTACAGTGCCATGCTCAAGTTAGAATTGCAGTCGGAGAAAATACGTTCATTAAGGTGGTCATACTGACGAAAAAAAAAAAAAAAAAATCTCTCAAAGGATTCTTATTCATGTTTTGACATAGATTTGAGTACAATTTTGTAGACCCTTTTAGTCATGAAAAGTTGACTTTTCTGCAGGTTTACCAACATTTTATAAATAAGAATAAGATGGATTAAAAATAAATATTTAGTTTTAATAATTTGAAGTAAATCTATTTGACCTAAAACCTAACAAAAATAAATCGAATGACAATTCAAAATTTTAAATAATGTAAATTTGGGTCTAAATAGTTGGAATTGGATGGAAATCGTTGCGTTTTGATCGAAAATGAGACGAACTTGAACGTTATTGTCCGAGTTTTGAGCAAAATTATTGACGAATAATTGAATTTGGTGTTTGAATTAATGGCTCATTTTATCAACCTTGTATTAGCTACAAATATTAGATTGAAAATTGAAATTTATATCGTAGTCTACCCAAATTATATGAAAAAAGTAGTTAGTTACACATTTTATTAATTTTATACTCGAGCCAAATGAGTCAAAGTTTACTATGTGTTTTTTTTAAAAATCTTTCCCAATTATTACGCCTATTTATACTAGTTTAGCTACCGACTTGATATGAGGAATATTCACGACTCATCAAAATCTCTAACCTAACGGCAGTCTAAAATAAAATCAACTAGTTATAGTGAAATACTGATTTTTTTTTTTTTTAATAATGCTGCTTAACGACCCCACCAACAGCTAGGTTATACCGGGGTACGAATGAGCGGGTGATAATGTAACGATGAAGTGATGATTGGTAAAAGGACGTTTACAAAAACCCATGCCTTATGCGGGACTTGAACCCACGCCCAACGGTGACTTCAGTTTCTACCGCTAGCGATAATTGACTTAGCCACCGGGGCGGCTTCTTTATCAATCAATTAAGTGGTCAATTTAATAGATAATTATATTTAAATGAGAATTTTAGGTCTACTGCCATAGCAAGTCAAGATAAAGCACGAATTATACAACCACAAAGCAGCTAACTATGACTTTATAATCTCAAGTCTATTTTAATCCCCAGTTTGGAAGGGTGTTATACCCTTCATTTTAATCAATACCCAATTGGCAAAGTACAAAAAAAAATTGAAAATATCCAGAATTATATCCAAATAAATTTATACTAACGCATAACGAGAAATTAAAAACACAAAACTAAATTAAATCTTGAATACAGAATTACTTTTCCATTTTATTGTCTAATTTAATAAAAATGAATATTTTTTTTGATGTTGGTCTTTGACGTAATCTCTCCGACTTAATTCTACGCTACTTACTGTACAGCGATGACCACGTCTCATTGGCTGACGTGGTAATGTTAATTCTGGGGACGCTACAATATTTGGAGGTTATGTATTCTGACAGCTACAAATCAGTACTGACTACGTATATCACACAGTCGGGAAACGGTTTAGTCAAACCGGTTCACGCTAAAACGGTTTACAGATGGTGATATACCTGTCGGTTTTGGTGTAAAACACTTTAGTTCCAATCCAGTTTGGCAAGTGAATTGGAGAACTCGATACGATTGATATACACGTCAAACCGATTCAGGGTAACCTTGAACGCGAGCGATTAATCGATCCTTGTTGAATTCCAGCTTCGTTATCGATTATATACCGACTTGCGTCACCAATATCCGATATATACCAATATACTACCAATATATATACCAATATATCGACTTACGTGAATATTCAAAATGGCTGGTGCTGAAACGTTTTGACCGCGGTTTTGCCAAAGTATTTCTGAATTATTGTTATATACACTCATTTGTTGAACCGTTTCAGCCTGAACCGGTTTGGCTAAACCGTTTCCCGACCGTGTGATATACGTAGTCACTGTTATATATAAAAACAGAATGCATACAAAGATACAAAGATATTCTTGCCTTGTACCGAGTTTAGTTGTTTTTTGTTTGTTGTACAGAAATGAAACAGCCGACAAAAGCGAGGGAAGTGAGGAAATTGTAGGTGTACAAAATTAAGGAGTTACGTTTATTAATAATTAATCAATTCACAAAAAATTGAATTTTACAAAATCGTGTATTCGTGTCGATAACAAAATGTGGCGTTTCGAGAATGCAGGTGACCAACTTTCGAAGGTCGGAAAACACAAAAACGATTGTTGAAAAAGTTCTCGTTCGGAATTACTGGAACGTAATTATTAAATCTAAGTACTGAACCATATAGACTGCACGATGTAGTGATACCAACTTACTTCATCATAATATAAAGAAGGTGTGCCGACTCATCCTTCCAATTGGAGGACGTCCGCCGTCATAGAGGGCACAATTGCCTGTCGCGCAACTATCGCTTTTATATCGAACTATATATATATTTTTTTAATAACATCGAAACTTGATACAAAATCATTGTTCCCCTATTAAGGCTAAGGATGAGAGTAGGATCGTTTGGACGGGGCACCACAAGGGCGATTTTACCACCCCATTTTATTATTATTTTAAATTGAAGCAATGAACTTTGACACCAGGTCTACGCTGTCTGTGACCACACTTCTTCGCCGCGGATAAACATTATAAACTGTTTTTGGGATATATCGGAATAATCCAACCATCGAATTATATAAAACAACAATGCTCAACAATGCTATACACGGCTCAGTAGAATTATTACGTTATAGGTAGCTCTTGTTTTTCACGAAAATGATAGATTTTATAAGTTCGATAATGTCACCGGTACCGTAGCCACTCAATCTCATCTAGTTCACAAGAGAGTCCGCTAGGGTAAATGGGGGATTTGGGCTCTGATCTGACGGCAAGCAAACAATAATGCCCGCCATGTTATTAGTATGGGAGTCGGCACACCTTCTTTATATTATGATGAAGTAAGTTGGTATCACTACATCGTTTAGACTCTATGAAGGGAGGTAAAATAAAAATATATTTTTGTGTAGCAAAAATAGTTATTTTCTCAGAATATTGTATACAAAATTACTAACCTCATTTAAATTATCAAAAAACAGACATTTATGTCTTCTTAAATTTAATTGTATGAAGTCCACACCACGAACGACTGAACTGAAAATCGTATCCACGATCCAAAAATATCGTTTTCCACAATTCTTTACGTTTTCGTGTTTTCGAAACGTCTTCAAAGTTGGCCACCTGGATGAGCGAAACCTGAACTATCACAGCTGTGCAATGGAACAAAGTATGCAGTGCTTTTATAATCAATGTGTAGGCCTATATTTATGTACAAATGAAGATTGTATTGTAGAAAATTATTTATTTTTCATGTTTGCAAAAGTGTAATCAATAGGGCTGCATCATGAAAAACTTTCAATTAATGATTATTCACATATAATAATAAGTACGTCTATCAAAATATCACACAACAATAAAACTAAGTACTGTGCCTCGTTAAGATAAGAAATTTGGATGCAAAACGTGACTAAATTCTAAGAAATGTGACATTAAAAATAATATCGATACAATTAATTTCTTTTATGACTGTGCCAAAACATCTACGGAATAATTTCTATAGGTTGGTAAAACTGGAATACCGCTAGGGCATTTACTCGATACGGGCCAATGTGTATAATGTTGTTAAGTTTGACAGGTAATATACGCTGGTATCTGAGATTCTTGTAACGTTGTTGGACGAGCTTTAGCGAGGATTCAATTTGACATAAGGAAAAAAATTGGTGTTCGTTTTTATGTGTTTTTTTCCGTGTTTTTTTGTCGCTTCTCCACAGGTCAAACGGCTACAGCTATCAACTTCAAACTTTATTTCATTATGGGTCCTCATTTAACTTAGATCTGTATAGTTTTGTGGTATTATCGGGTGGTAACTTTTTTTTTATAAATTTTATAAATTTCAAAATACCCACTAGAGTAACACGGCGGAAAAAAAGGAAATATTTTTATTTTCAAAAAAAAAGGAAATTGTGCGTGAAGTTAAATTACATTTTGATACACATTTCTGAAAGGTTTCAGCTTGATCGGGTCAGCCATTTTGAAGAAAAAACATAAAATGTGTTAAATCGGTACCACTCGAAGCAGTTTTTACCCATTTTCACCCATACTATTCGCTTTATTACTATTACTATTGTGCTGATAGTGTGTATATTTGTGCGTATGTTTGTGCGTGTGCGTATGTTTGTGAGTGTGTTTGTGTTGTAGTTCCACCGAATACTATATACACGTAGAACGAAAACGCAAATATGGCTCTTGATTTGACAGCAAACCATTGCTCTGTTGTAATTCAATTTTAAAAGTTCATATTATATATTGAATCAATTTTCACTTAGTTCATAAGTAATCATTATACTGAAAAAAGATATGATGTATAAAATAATTTTGCAACGAAATTACAAAGACTCCATCTTGAAAATGTTCGAGTAATCATTTTACATAACCTTACTTTGATTATAATTGTCTAGAAAATTGAATACTGAAATAATACTCAATGAGGCCAACCTTTGGCAACCTTATTCACAAACCTTGGATCAGCTACAGCTCAATTTGAATTCATCAAGATGGCGCAAGCACGGTGCTTAACGACCCCACCAACAGCTAGGTTATACGGGGGTACGAATGAGCAGGTGATAATGAAACGGTGGAGAGATGATAGATGAAAGGACGTTTACAAAAACCCATGCCTTATGCGGGACTCGAACCCACGCCCAACGGTGACATCAGTTACTACCGCTAGCGATAATTGACTGAGCCACGGGGGCGGCTTTTACTATTCTTGTCCATGTTCACGAAACAGTGTGATTGAATAAGAAGCATATCAACTCCAAGATAATTATATGCTTTTAAAATTGATAAGAAATTTCATTTTTGTGAATTCAATCAGTTTCATAACAAAACGTCAATGAATATAAGAAATGTGATGAAATCCATTGACGTATTATCTTGAAACTGGTTGAATTCACAAACATGGAATGTCATATTAATTAAAGAGCATAAAATTATCTTGGAGTTGATATACTTTTCATTCAATTACACTGGTTCGTGAAAATAGAAATTTTTTTTTTTTTTTTTTTTTTTTTTTTTTCTATAAGCGTCGTGCACGCACCCTCTTTGAACTTTGTTAATTACATCACTTCACTAATCATAAGCCCTACGACTATCCTCACTTTTGAGATGTGTGATGTGATAATAATCAAACTTACTCCGAATTTATCGAACTTTCGAACTATCGAGCCTAATTCAACTGACCGCGCGCGTATAGTATTCGTTCGAACCACCCGTCTACAGCTATCTCTACGTCCAGCGTACATGCAAACAAACGGTGCCAACCGAATAAAAACTAAATCAACAACGTTTACTTACCCATGCTAATAATATTACTCGCTTTTAATTGTATATTAACCGTACTTTTTATATTTTTATTTTTGTTAGTGTGTTTATTTGGCCCGTGTATCGTGCCCTATACAGAACAAAACAAAATACAGTTAGGGCCAAAGTTACAATGTGCGATTAAAATACAAACAGACGTTATAGATATCGTCGAATGATCGTGTTAAGAGAAAACATTGAAGTTAATTTATATTTCATAAAAATAATAATTTTGGGGGAAAAATTTGCACTATTGGAGATCTATGAATGTAGATTTTATTTTAATTATTGAAGGACATCACTAGCCAGAAACTTGATTTTGATTAATAATAACGATATTTAGTTTCCTAATATTAAAGGAACTAGAAATCATCATCTCAATTTTAGAAATTATGATTGATTTTTTTGTCCTCCAGAGACCATGAGTCACGACGTAGGCATCACTGATTCTATATAGAAACATGAACAGAATCGAGTAATGTCTACATTACGACTCCGAAAAAGGGGCGGAATGGGTCCTGGAGGACAAATAAATTAATTACAATTTCTAAAATTGAGATGATGATTAATAGTTCTCCCTAAAATTAACGGAATATTAGCGGATCATTATTCGTTGAATTAAAATATAGTTCCAGGCTCGTGATGTCCTTTAACTAGGAGTTAGTTTAGCCGTCGGTATTTTAACGACACATTGCAATTCGAAGCCGTAAATTACAAACACTGAGATTATTAAAAAACACACATCCAACTGGAATATAAACGTTAAAATGATGCACTAGATATACGAGAACAAGAATTATTAGCCAATCAGAATGGTTCTCGGAGGGTAGTAACATAACAACATTCAGTATCTACTGTATGCAGTGTTGTAACCAGCGTTGTGAGAATGGGCACTGTATTTGTTGATAGATCCGCAGTTAAATTGCAATAAATTGTTCATGAATTATAATAAACTAGGCAAACGCGGAATGTGCGTTGTGAGATGAGCGAAACTCTACACACCTTGATTATATCAAATGAACTTTATACGATGCCAATGGATCTGGGAAGCCGTGAATTTAACAATGTCATATTTTTCCACTAATATTTCTATCTTTTCTATACATAAAAAACATGTATTAAATTATTTTCTTCGAAACGGCTGGTCCGAATTAAACGTCAATTTTTATCAATGTGTATTATTTCTGTGTTCATATTTGAGGAAAGTTTGAATTATATTGGAAAGATTTTATTTTTCAATTTTTTCCGCCCAGCCTAATCTTATGGGGGTTTTAGAAACTTTGAAATGATGTTTCTCAAAAATGGTCCGACCGATTTAACCTCAAAACTATACAGTTCTAAGGTGGAAGAGTTTGCGTATATGAAAAATTTATATTTATGATTAATAGAAATAATTAGACGAGCTTTAGCGAGGATTCATTTTGACATACTGAAAAAAATTGGTGTCCGTTTTTTTTTTTCTTTCTATGTTTTTTTGTCGGTTCTCCACAGGTCAAACGGCTACAGCTATCAACTTCAAACTTTTTTCAATATGGTTCCTCATCTAACTTAGATCTGTATAGTTTTGTGGCATCATCAGGTGGTAACTTTTTTTTTAATGAATTTTAGAAATTTCAAAAATACCCATTAGAATAACATGGCGGAAAAAAAAGAAGATATTTGAATTTTCTAAAAAAATGAAATTTTGCGTGAACTTAAATTACATTTTGATACACATTTTTGAAAATTTTCAGCTTGATCGGTCAGTCATTTTGAAGAAAAAACATAAAATGTGCTAAATTGGTACCACTCGAAGCAGTTTTTACCCATTTTTACCCATACTATTACTATCCGCTCGTCTAACAACGCATATATGGCGTTTTCCTAGTATCAAATAATTGTATATATCATCTATTATTTAGCGTACTCTCATAACGATAATTACAACACTGACACATTCGCTGCCGGGACACAAATATATAAATATTTCTACTCTAATTGATTGGCTATAAACGGACGGCAACAATCCAACTAAACATAAAAATAGATTAAACTAGATTTTTAATCAATCACGACGATATTTATTACTCCGATTTTGGAGAAAACTAGAAATCTTCATCTCAATTTTAGGAATCGTAATTAATATTTTGTTCTCAAGAGAACGTGAGTCATGACGTAGGCATTACCGATTCTGTATAGAAACTAGGGTTGCCCTTTGATATAAATTTCATGATCGATAATCATTGGCTTCATATCGATAATCAACTAGAAAAATAATCAATATTTCAGATATGTATCGATAATCAACTTGAAGTGATTGATATCGATTATATCGACTATCAATTTGAATAGCATGTGACCCATAGAGTTATTAACTTATTATAGTGGTGTCAGCTTCCCCTTTCCTACCGCCATAAATCACACCACGTCCAACATTGAAGTCATTGACAAGCAGTTCACTTTGAACACCAAGAGTGTCCACCAATCGTGTTACAGAAATGTTCCCGCCTTACTCTTTCATTGGATAATTTCGGAAGTAAACACTAAACAATCATATAAAAATGATGAAATACACGTTGATTATCGATTTAATCGATTATATCGATACTAAAAGCACATTCGATTATCATATCAAACAAGTGATTATCGATATATCGAATATCAACTGGCAACTCTAATAGAAACATGAACAGAATGAGTAATGTCTACGTCATGACTCGGAAAAACGGACGAATAAATTAATCATAATTTCCGTAATTGAGATGATGCTTGCTAGTTTTCTCTAAAATCTGGTGAATAAATATTGTTATTATTCGTTAAAATCTAGTTTCAAGTTTGTGATGTTCACTAAAGATTGAGCAGCCATTATAAAAGTTAATACTGCTGTTATTATTCATACCATAACAAGAGAGGCACAGATCCAATAAATAACTATCACAGTTCAAAAACAATTTTTGTTATTGCTTAAGCCTGATTTACACGGTCCAAGTTTTCATCCAAGTCCTTGGATTCAAGGGTTGATTACAAGTTCTTGGATCGTCTAAATGGAAAACTGGAAACAAAAAGCTTCTATTCAACCCTGGAATTCAACCTTTCATCCAAGTCATTTTGTTTAGAAAATTCCTATATTTTGATGAAACCAACCAATCAGAGGCTTTGACGTCACACAAGTCTGGCGCGCATGCGCACTTGACGGCGACCTCCATATCTGATTGCCAGTCAGCTGTTACAAGTCATCTAGATACTCGATCAGCATGTTCAACTATTGGGATTAATGTGCCGTGTGTGGCCTTCAATAGATTGGACAATGTAGACAGGGGTTCAATGTTCCATCCTAGTTGCTGTCAAAGTACTTGGACCAACCCTTGAATCCACGGACTTGGATGAAAACTTGGACCGTGTAAATATGGCTTCAGAATATAGCACAGTCTCACATGTTTTAGGAACCAAGATTTCAATTGGTCAATAACCTGGGGGACATTTTATTGGTCCAGGGCCACATGTTGTGATTAGATAAAAAGGAAAACTATAAAAAAACAACGGTTCTTATCGATTCTTTGTAGCAATGGCATAATTTGATTACTCTGGTGATAGAGCAAACGGGTAAACTGAATAAGAAGTTCAGAAATGACACAGAAAATAAGATCTACGATTGGTCCCAGCTACTTGGTGAGCAGGTTCTGATTGGTCCAGATACAAATACAAGCTCTCTGATTGGTCCCAGCTAGTTGATAGCAGGTTCTGATTGGTCCAGATACAAATACAAGCGCTCTGATTGGTCCCAGCTAGTTGATAGCACGTTCTGATTGGTCCAGATACAAATACAAGCCCTCTGATTGGTCCCAGCTAGTTGATAGCAGGTTCTGATTGGTCCAGATACAAATGCAAGCCCTCTGATTGGTCCCAGCTAGTTGACGGAAGGTTCTGATTGGTCTACAATAGAGGTATTGGAAGATGTTTACCTGCAAAGCACCATCGGCCGGTTGCTCGCGCGAACACGAACAGTACGATGATGAGCAGGAGGATGAGGATCGCCATGACGATGCCGATGATGGCTCCTGTGCCGATCAATACTGTTGGAAGCAAACAATTACACATCTGTTACTCGGTTTTGGACGTGCGCGTGTAGAGGGTGACCAAAACAGTGAGAGAAATATCAACTACGTTCGCCCAGTGGTTATTGTTGGAGACCATGGGAGCCGATTTGGCAGGATATCAGTTTTTGAAGATGACTTCTGAACGGTATGACATTTTGAAATTCTAATAACGAGGAAACACTGTTTTTTTGTTTTTTTTAATGTTGCTTAACGACCCCACCAACAGCTAGGTTATACGGGAGTACGAATGAACGGGTGATAATCATACGATGAAGTGATGATAGGTGAAAGGACGTTTACAAAAACCCATGCCTTATGCGGGACTCGAACCCACGCTCAACGGTGATTTCAGTTACTACCGCTAGCGATAATTGACTTATCCACCGGGGCGGACCTGTTTCCTCGTTTTCAGATTTTAGATATCTCATACCGTTCAAAAGTTATCACCAAAAAACTGATATTCCACTAAATCGACTCCCAAGGCTTTTAAGTGCGTTGGCTATCTCGTCAGAAAGATTAATGAAGGCTGTGGAGAACGCTGTAAGAAGGGTATTGGGGAGAGAGAAGCGCTGGAAGATTATCAGGAACGATAAGGATGTGGTTGAAAAAGTTATAGAAAGACCCAGTAAAATGATTGAGGAAATGGGATGGGAAAATTTGGCGAAACGAAGACAAATAGAAAGATTGTGCAATTTTGTTAAAGTCAAGAATGAATATACAGGATGGGATGAATCAAGCAATAGAATTGGAAAGGGATTACAAAGAAGTACAAGGGGAGGGGTAAGAATGAAAGTGGAAAAAGTGGATAGAGAAGTAGGTAAATATGGATTCATACAAAGAACGACGCGGGAATGGAATGAATTGGAAGAAGATATCAAGAATATAACGAAGATCGGTGATTTAACAAGAGAGATAAGAAAAAAAATAACAAAGTATAATTTTATCGAGTATGTTTGATTGTAATTTCATTAGGTAAAGTAACCATTACCACCTGTTCTATGAACAATCTGTAATGAATAAATAAAATATGTGAATAACAACTAGTGCCAATCGAACAGCCAGCTTACCCTCGGGTTGCGAACTTGTTGAGATGACGACTCGGTACGTTTTCTCGCCCTCCTGGTTCTTGGCTTTAAGGAAGTACTCCTTGGCGACGTCGTCGTTGGTCACTTGGTTGATGAACAGCATCGCTCGCCATTTACCGGCCCCCTGGAAACATCGACGCCAACGTTTATTCACAAAACTGTTGATACACATTTCTAAAAATTTTCAGCTTGATCGGGTCAGCCATTTTGAAGAAAAAACATGAAATGTGCTAAATTGGTACCACTCGAAGCAGTTTTTACCCATAGGCCTACTATTACTATTCACTCGTCTAACAACGCATATATGGCGTTTTCCTAGTTATTAATCAAATATTAAATGGTCAAGTGGTCGTCTTCCGAGCAACCTCTCCGCCCCTCGTGCCATCGCGTCGGACTCACCAAGAACTCCGCCTGGGCCGCCTCGTACTTGGTAGCCGCGTCGCGATCGCCCTCCTGAATCCGACTGTTTCCGATGATCCAGGTGAACTGCGGCTGAGGATTGGCGCGGATATCCACGACCACCTCGCCGGTCTGGCCGATAACGAAGCCAAACTGTTCGATCGGCATCGGGACGTCACGAGGCGCATCTGGGGATTTATTCATTTTAATATAATGGGAAATATAATTAGACGTGCTTTAGCGAGGATTCAATTTGACATACTGAAAAAAATTGGTGTTCGTTTTTATGTTTTTTTTTTTTTTATGTTTTTTTGTCGGCTCTCCACAGGTCAAACGGCTACAGCTATCAACTTCAAACATGTTTTCAATATGGTTCCTCATCTAACTTGGATCTGTAAAGTTTTGTGGCATTATCCAGCGGTAACTTTTTTTTTTTATGAATTTTAGAAATTTAAAAAATACCGATTAGAATAACATGGCGGAAAAAAAAAAAAAAAAAATTATTTTCCAAAAAAATGAAATTTTGCATGAAGTTGAATTACATTTTGATACACATTTCTAAAAATTTTCAGCTTGATCGGGTCAGCCATTTTGAAGAAAAAACATAAAATGTGCTAAATTGGTACCACTCGAAGCAGTTTTTACCCATTTTTACCCATACCATTACTATCCGCTCGTCTAACAACGCATATATGGCATTTTCCTATTGTATTATACTTGGATATGCAAATAAACAAGATTTATTATTATTATTAGATGAGCGTAGCGAAGATTTTCATTCCATATACCGAAAAATTGGCACTGGTATAATTGTTTGGAAACCAAGGTCTATATACCAACAGACAGCCGCGGTTCTTAAACCTTTGCAGTGATCCATGGCCTGTATATGTACATTGAGCTGACAAAATGTTCTTAATTCTACATTTCCATACTTCTAAGCTCATCTCACAACGCATATAAGGCGTTTTCCTAGTTATTATTATCACCAACTTATTACTCCCAATACTCACATCTGACGAGTATCGGCTTGCTCGTATAGTTCTTCTTATTCCCGTACGCTATGTGTCCGGCGACGCACTTCAACATCCTGCCGTTATCCCGCCAGCTCAGGTTCCTCGTCAGGTTCTGAACGATCGTGTGTAGGTTAGTCTTGGCGTCGTCGAGATCCATCGGCCGGCTGAGACCCTCTCGGAGCACCTCGTCGTCCATGTACCACGTGATGTTCGGGGCGGGGCGGCCGTCCTTCACGATGCAGGTCGCGCGGATCGCCTCGCCCTCTCGGTACTCGTTCGACCGGGTCGCGCTCGGGCTCACGTCCATCTCGGGCGTGTTGGGACTCTCTGGGAACGTACGCGGTAGCGTTTATGAGATAATGTCTTATAAGGTGAAATGATCGTATATACCTGGGGTGGATTGCAAAGACGAAGTGTAAACCCCGGCCTACTTTAGACGCCGTCTAAGTACAAAATTACATTGCTTAATGCAATTTAGTATACACCGCCTATATATACAAATAAATAACGTGTTTTTGACTGATGCTAGGGCGAGATCCACGTATAAGTAGCGACTTCCGGACCCTAAAATTCATGAAAAATCACGTTTTATATTCGGAACAACCAAATGTGTGTTTTTGTGCTCTCTGTCTTATGTTTTTCCTCCAACCTGTACCCACCTCATTATTTCTCATATCACTAGCTTCTCCTACAATGTATCATCATCTATCATCCATCTTTCATATTTACCATCACAACAATATATTCCTTAAATCAAGTCCTACTTACAACTCAACTCAACGTCTTACTTTCCACACTCGTAGTATAATTGAATAGAATTTTCTTTTCTTATCCTTATTTTACTAATTCAATTTTCTATTATCTTTTTTATATTTAGATTAATTAGGTTATACTCTGATTAGTTCAGCATTCAACCTCCGGAAATAGAAGCCTCTGTAACAACACTGATATTTCCTAAGTTGGTAATAAATAAAATACAAAAAATAAATAAAAATAATGTAGGCCGGGCTTTACACTTCGTCTTTGCAATCCACTCCTCGAATGCTTGAGAGTTATATTCTCAATTTTTATTATTATTATTATTTTCCAAGTATACTGTTATTATTATTCATTTCAAATTTTAATTTCTCACTTATTTTTTCACATATTCAACTATTTGATTTATGAATAAATGTTGTAAGATTGCCCTTGTGGTGCCCCGTCCAAACGATCCTACTTTCATCCTTAGCCTTGATAGGGGAACAATGATTTTGTATCAAGTTTTGATGTCATTATAAATAAAAAAAATCATATATGGGCATATACTAATATTAGCAATTGTATTTTATATTGATTACTATCCTGTAGACATAATGATAAGCCAGGGACCAATAAAGGTTGTTTATATAAGTATTGAATTAAGGGAGTGAATGCACGGTGCTTATAAAAATGGAGAGAATCATATTTATATTTTTCACATGTTCACAAACAAGTGTGTTTGAATGAAAAGTATATCAACTCCAAAATAATTGTATGCTCTTTAATTATTATGACATTCTATTTTTGTGAATTCAATCAGTTTCAAGATAATACATCAATGAATACCAAGAATGTGATGAAATTCATTGACGTATCATCTTGAAACATATTGAATTCACAAAAATAGAATTAATCCCTCAATCATTTTTTAGCAATGCAAAACAATAAATGTCAATACAAGAAAAATAAATAAGAAAGCATGAAAAATTAACCGTATACAGTGTAACCTCTATCCATCGTTTTTCAAGGGACCAGGATAATAAAACCATCCTTCCAGGAAAATTTAACATTCGATTATATGGGAGTGGAGTGAGAAAAAATGAATGAAACGACCACGAAAACAATGGATCCAGAAAAGATGCATCGAGGTATCACTGTACCTAATAACCAGAAATACCAAAATAAAAAATCAACTCATTCGTACTCACTCGCAACGACCAGCGTCATATTCGCCGACGATTCCGAGACCTCATCGAGCGTCCCCACCGAGCACGACACCTGACCGTTGAACTTGTCCGTAACCGTCGGTAACGTCACTCCGCACTGGCCGTTCTCCAGCCCCGTCCCGTAGTACACGTAGTCGCGGTGGTAACGAGACTTGGGGTTCAGGTTGAGGTTCACGGCGCCGGGCAACGTGATGCGACAGTACGAGAGAGCGACGCCCGTGCGGCACAGGATCGAGATGTTCTGGTTCGGGAAGACGATGATGTTGCGTGGCTCGATCTCGACGTGGACACTGTTCACGCCTGCGATCAGAGAAAGTAGGGTTAGAAATGGACAAGATTGAGGTTAGAAGTAGGCTGTCACAAAAACATTTTGTTATTTTGTTATTTTATTTTGTTCGAGTCACTTATAAGGCATGGGTTTTTGTAAACGTCCTTTCATCTATCATCTCTTCATCGTTTCGTTATCATCCGCTCATTCGTACCCCCGTATAACCTAGCTGTTGGTGGGGTCGTTAAGCAACATAAAAAAATAAAAAAATAAAAAAAATACAATGTGGGACGCTGAAGAGCGAGTACCAGAATAGGGGCTGTCCATAAATGACGTCCACATTTCGGGGGGGGGGGGGGGGTCATCAACCATGTGACAATGTTTGACAAGGGGGGGGGGGGGTACACACTAATGTGACATTCACATTCACACTACATATTATTTGTTTCTTTCAATTTTTAGGAAAATAAGCTGGCGCCATATAATTTGTATGAAATCATATTTTAATGCAGAATTTAGGTGTTTAGGTGGTTTTCAGGGGATTTAGGGGACTACAAAATCGAAGAAAACTTTATTTAATATCCCAACCCCAGTTTTTGAAAATTCGCAAGAATAATATCATGGGGGGAGGGGGGCAAATATTGTCTGGATTGTGACATCATTAAAGGAGGGGGGGGATCATCATCTCTGTGACCAACTCGGACAAGGGGGGAGGAGGGGGGGGGGTTCTATATACCCTAAAATTGTGTGACATCATTTATGGACAGCCCCATCAAGACACTCGGTCGTGTAACTATGGTAAGGTGGAATTTGGTCAGGGTACAGCTAAGGTTGGACACCCAAACCCAAGTCACACAACCGTGCTCTATTCCGGTATTTGCTGTTCAGGCGCCACAACAATGCCAATACGTACATTCAACCAATATCCCGTACGACCCAGTTAGGGGTAGCCTACAACCCCCCCCCCCACCCCTCATTTCCGCCAGTAAATCATCTCTCGACCACGCTGAAGGTGGTGGCTCGTGGGTAACCGTCATCGCCATGGTAACCATGTAATGGTCCACCGTATCGATGTAAACAAAGCCGATAGCTCCCCCTCCTCCTCTTACCACCCCTACCCCCTCCCCTACCGTCCAGCCACGGCGATATTGATTGAAATTGAACTGTTAGGCAACCCGCAATGGACGTGTGCCGATCAAGGGTAAGGATACGTCCACGGGCATTAGCCAATCAGGGTCGAGGTAGATAGATTATTGGAGGATGTTTGAGGGTCTTTGACCAATTATAGGACAGCAGAGTCCGCCATTTTAATATTATTAAAGATATTGTAATTTATATATTGGGTTTAAGGACGCACTGTTATGGTGGCGCAGATCTAATGGCGTCGGATGGATGATTAATGAGATGATGGGATGAAGGTTCTTCGGTATGAGAAGGATAGTGGGAAGGAAGCGGTCATGGCCGACTTATTGTAGGAACCATCCCGGCATTATAGCCTAGACTACAGACGAAAACCCCTGTAAAGATGGTCGGCGGCGGGGATCGAACCGGATACTCTATGTTTCAGTGCAATGTTCTATAGTTTAAGAGTCCATGGGAGTCCATTTAGCGGAATATCAGTTTTTTGGTGATAACTTTGGAACGGTATGAGATATCGGAATTCTAATAAAGACAAAACATAGATATTTTCAATACCTCCAAAGTGGTGTTCAAGTAACAACTATTTATCTAAATCGCCTGACTGTCAGGCGTATACGCTTAAAAATACTCATTTCTTGACCGTATACGCTTGACAGTTGTGCGATATGAGAAAAATAGTCATCACTCACACCTTCTTGGAGGCATTGAAAATATCTGTGTTTCCTTGTTTCCAGAATTTGTATATCTCACGTCGTTCAAAAGTTATCATCAAAAAACTGATATTCTACTAAATCGACTCCCATGGTGAGAATGTTTCAGCAGTAGGCCTATATGGAAATCGAGACGGTGAATAATTCTCACTCAATCACGAATAAGGAGGATGCCATGAAGAAAGATCATACGGACGGGCGTCACAAAAGAACGATCATACCATATATTTCCACATAATCCACATAATTAGTTTCGCTGATCTGTCTGTCTTTCCGTCTGTAAGTCACGCTGTTTCAAGGACATTCTGCATTTGTACGACATTCTGCGGGAGGGAGGAAGGGAGAGGGGACGGAGGGGTCGGTTGTGGGCGGGGAACCATGTTATTCCAGTGCGTAATGGCGTGAGGGGTAGGGAGGTACGGGCAGAGGATGGGAGGGCAAGGCGCACTCAGGTCGCAGTGACCTTGACAACGACCGGCTGGCGTCAACAGCGGGTCAACACCCTGGGATGGGTGATGAATTGCGTGGTTTCGTTTTGACCACAGTAGCGGATAATCATTCGGCCCGGCGAGTGGCCATGTTGTGTCCCCGTGTTTTGAAACACGGGGCTGAAAAGGTAGTATCTACATATTTATATTTCTACGATATACTCGTATATATCGAGTATCGACTTACAACAGGACTAGTCGATGTTTAGTTAAATGTTTTTTCGTCTATTTCGATATAATACAATTCCACTGACAAATGACGTGAGAGACTTGGTAGTGACATTGATAGATGTTCACATATATACTTGTAACACGAGAAATGAGGGTTCCGAGCGACCGTCCCCCCTATCCTACACCACTAACACACGGGTGGTTCAAGCCTTCATCTCTGTGTGTAACTTTTATCCACGAGAGATGAATGTTCCGAGCGACCGTCCCACCTATCCCACACCACTAACACACGGGTGTTTCGCGTCTTCTTCCGTGGATACAAGTATATACGTCGATCATACGTAGCCTATATACAGTTTAGGGAAGAGGAGGGGAAGACGGACGGGGGAGGAGGGAGCAGTTTAAGGGGAAAGTTTGTTTTTACGAAAGCAACGTTATTTATGGCATTTTGGGGGGAAAATGTTCAGTAAATTCATCAACTTCAAACTGGCTGCCAGTGTCGACGGTTCGAAATAACCGATCGTTAGTGCTGTTATATCCGAGAGACGGTTGATCGGAGACTTATGAAGTGTTGATAAAAGGCGAAGCATGATAAAAATATAATAAAACGTTTTGGAATTGCAGCTATTAAGGCTGGCAGTAAGGATCGAATACATCATTAGGTTTGCCTTGTCATTAAATTACAACTGTTTAAAAATTTATTAGACGAGCTTTAGCGAGGATTCAATTACTGAAAAAAATTGGTACCGTATTCGTTTTTTTTTTTTTTTTCTAATGTTTTTTTGTCGGTTCTCCACAGGTCAAACGGCTACAGCTACCAACCTCAAACTTTTTTTCAATATGGTTCCTCATCTAACTTAGATCTGTATAGTTTTGTGGCATTATCGGGGAGTAACTTTTTTTAAATGAATTTAGGAAATTTCAAAATTCTCATTAGAATAACATGACGGAAAAAAAGGAAATATTTTTATTTTCCAAAATAATGAAATTTCGCGTGAAGTTGAACTACATTTTGGTACACATTTCTAAAATATTTCAGCTTGATCGGGTCAGCCATTTTGAAGAAAAAACATAAAATGTACTAAATTGGTACCACTCGAAGCAGTTTTTACCCATTTTTTCCCAATACTATTACTATCCGCTCGTCTTACAACGCATATATGGCGTTTTCCTAGTCATGAGACACTAACGTCCGTAAATTCGATTGAGAGGTCTCTCTCTCTCTCTACCCTCTCTCTTCCAGTCTTTCTCTCTTCTTCATCTCTTCCTTCCTACAATAAATTATATCCCACAACTTTTTACATCGAGTATATATACTCTGCCTTTTCAAAAGCATCATGTGCACAATCGATTTATCTCGAAGTCACATATCGATACTTCATATCGACACAAATAGCGGATATTCACTTTTGAAAGGCGATATTCGAACGTCAACGACAAAAGGATATAGTAGAACCTTTTGTTCCTTTTTCAATTTCGAAACAAAACACACAGCCCGCCAAAGGTATAGCGATTTATATATCGAATTGTAGAAAACGATAACTCGCTGCATCCGATAGGCGAACTAACAGTGTTAGAATTCTGTTTGAAAAAGGAATGTTTTGTTTGAAAATAGAAACTCGAATAGGAAAAGGATAGAAAGGATAAAAGGTTAAATCAATCAAAAGGTTAGATGGAATAGACGAGCAGAGCACCACAACAATAAAACCGGGTATATCAGTTTTCTAGTAGGCTTATGCGATTCGTAATAAAAAATAATTCCACTATCGGCAGCTAAACAGTATCGGTAGATGAAATAAAAATCAACAAACCAAATACCTTGAGCCAATAGCATCTATATATAAATAAAGAGAAAAAAGTAGACCATGGTGGGAATCGAACCCTCGACGAGCAGACGCGCTTTACATCTTTTTTATCTCAAAACCCTTGTGGGGAAATCCATTTAAAATACCTCAGCTATTCCGACATTAGGCCTTCAGTGGCAGTTGTGATTGCTTCTTGGTAGACGACTTTGGACTTTCTGGTCTCGTGGATACAAAGTACAACTGGAAATAAGACATGCCTCTCTAGTTGTTCCTTTTACTCAATTTAATGTCGGTTTCTTACTGTTCTCAATCCATCGACAGCGCTTATCTGTTCCATTTTGCATCGCTCACTTCGCTACCCTAGCCGCTCTACACTGATCTCAGCGGATTTACTCTTTTCGAAAATGGAACGTGCATCTCCGTATAAATATATAGGAAGCTGTGGTCTCACTGCCATCTAGATCACAGTGACGTTTTGATTTCCGGTACCACGACGTTCGAATTTCGAATATATAAATCTCAGTGCCATCTAGATCATGGCGTAAGGAATATTTTGAACGAGAATGTATACCGTTTTCATGAATGTGCCTATTTGCCTCATTTGTATACGCTTAAAAATGTGTGTTTTCAACCGTATACGCCTGACAATCAGGCGATGTAAGATAAATAGTTATTACTTACACCATCTTGAAGGTATTAAAAATATCTATGTTTCCTCATTTTCAGAATTTCGATATCTCATACCATTCAAAAGTTATCACCAAAAAACTGATATTCCGCTAAATCGCCTCCCATGAGATGAGAGTCAGTGCCTTGTGGATGCAGCTTGCATCTTGGCCAGGTCTCACGTGACCTCTAGCTCGGCAGTGACGTCATGCGATCAGGGGGGGGGGGTGACGTCACAACACCCCCTGACGTGGCTAGAGGCGTGATGGACGACCGACACACGAGGCTGTGGCGAGCTGGTTTAATCAGGTAGAGTTTTAGCAGTAATTATATTATGTGTTGATTGGTTTGGTTATTGGTTACGGTGTGCAATGGCGTTTAGGATTTGTGACGAAGGCTGATATCAAGTTAATGTACTGTATCAACTGCTGGACGTCGTTAGGGGTCCAAGTGGGAGGAGGGGGGGAGGGGGGGGGGGGGGGAGCGCCCTTCCAATAATTTATCCTACTCAAAAAAACCTTATATATATATATATATATATATATATATATATATATATATATATACATATATATAGACCTATATATATATATGTATATATATATATATATATATATATATATATACATACATACATACATACATACATACATATATATATATATATATATATATATATAGGCCTACATATATATATATATATATATATATATATATATATATATATATATATATATAATTCTAATATATTATTTCGCCCCCGTCCGTATAACCTAGCTGTTGATGGGATCATTAAGAAAACATTAATATTTAATTTATATATGTCGACCTACGAATAAACACAAAATGAAATATTTTCCTTGGAGAAATCGCGAAAACAAGTTCGGAAATGTCCCTAATGGTTCAATAACTAGACTCCTAAACAACTAGTAGGCCTATATCGTGAAAAACACTAAAAAACAACCATATTATAATAACGGTCACTACGCGGCTCCAGGAACCTTATTCTCGAGATTTGTGAAATGTGAGTTGTGATTCGTGGGATGAAATGAGATGACTTTCTCATTCCACCATTCCATCTCACTTCTGGTCGTTTTGCTATTCCTGAGTTTCAAAATCATGAAATATGAAATGGAATTATTTTTATTATATGAGAGACACCCTTCATGAGGCTAGTAGATTCTAGCCAATAGCAGCCTGTGAATATGTAAACAAATGAGAAGTCACTGCCTTATCTAGTTAGTTATTCTAGTGGCAGTTGATGCAAAGCCAATTCACAACTCACTTTGAGATTTCACTAATCGAATAGGTGGTGAGATTTTCACGTGAAATGTGGAATGAAATGAATTGAGAAAAGTTAATTCAGGAATACCAATCAGCCATTTTCAGTGAGATTACCAGAATTCCACCCAAAATAATCTCATCTCATGATTTCATAATCTCGAGAATAAGGGTCCTGACCCCCTTTTGGGGCACGGCTGGTGGCAAGCTGGGAGATTGACGAAATAAATATATCGTCATGATTCGATAAAATCTAGTTTCAGGGTTGTGACGACCTTTAATATAATGTTATTTCAATTTTAAGTAGATGTCACGGTGAAGGTTTATGGAACTATGTAAGCTTGATAGTGTAAGTTATTATATATTCTCTCTCTCTCTCTCTCTCTCTCTCTCTCTCTCTCTCTCTCTCTCTCTCTCTCTCTCTCTCTCTCTCTCTCTCTCTCTCTCTCTCTCTCTCTCTCTCTCTCTCTCGGTATCTCTCTCTCTCTCTCTCTCTCTCTCTCTCTTTCTCTCTCTCTCTCTCTCTCACACATCGCTTTATCTCCATTAATCCCTCGAATCAGAGCTGTCTCGATGTCATAGTTTGGTCGCAACACGCTTTCTATTAGTTTCACTAACCGCCACCACGCTCACAATGTCGCCACCTGTCTCCTCTAACAACAAAAACAACAACAACTTCCTGACAAACCTGAATAAAACCGACCTGATTACAACTACTTTACCGACCCGTTAACAACTACATTACCGACCTGTTAACAACTACATTACCGACCCGTTAACAACTACATTACCGACCCGTTAACAACTACATTACCGACCTGTTAATAACTACATTACCGACCTGTTAACAACTACATTACCGACCTGTTAACAACTACATTACCGACCTGTTAACAACTACATTACCGACCTGTTAACAACTACATTACCGACCTGTTAACAACTACATTACCGACCTGTTAACAACTACATTACCGACCTGTTAACAACTACATTACCGACCTGCCAAAAACTACATTACCGACTTGATAAATCACCATAAAGTTCAGATACAGTCGACACACTGAGAGAATAGGATTCGTGCAGCCACCACAAGAAAACTTCATCGATATAGAAAAATGAGATATTTCACAAATACACTCGTTATTGGTTGTTTTTATTAAGTATAATGATTAAAAATGAATATATTTGAAATATAAAATGTATCTTGTGCACTTAAGCAAAACGAACAGTGAAAATACGGGTATGTCTTTTGTGAATTTCGTCCTTTTTCTGTCAGATGGTTGGTGGTTCTGGTTCGTGAACAAGCAATGTTTCCATGCGAATCTGCTGAAAATAATATTTTTTCATGCAACAAGATTACCTGTGATTTGAATTCATAAATTTGTTTTGCCAAGTTGACCTAGAAGAATTCAATGAAACGCGATATCTATTTGATTATAAAAATCAAAAGAGCCGCTATTAGTGTGTATCATGCTAAGCTGATTTTAGTGTTGTCATGTTGAAAATCATTCACCAAAGTGATACCAGGATGCGCCACGGTAGGAATCCTATTCTCTCAGTGAGTGGACTATATTGTTGAGAAGATGAATGACGGTACCAACTAGAAAAAAAATACTAGCTATACTATGTTTCTCTCTTTTTCAGTTTCTGAAATGAACTTAGACATAGAAGACATATATTCTTAACCTGTGATGGGTGGACCAGTGGCTAGCACACTGAACCATCATTCAGGAGACCGGGGTTCGATTCCCGCCATGATCGACCATCCTGACAGGGATTTTTCGTTGTGGTTCCCTCATGTCGTTTAGGTCAATACTGGGATGGTTCCTTTAATTCAACAACATGCCCGACCGACTCCTTCCCACTGTGACATATCATCTCATTCATCGACGCCAATAGATCTTGATCATCATTAAAGTGCGTCGTTGAGCACAGTATAAAAGTAAACATGAAATACTGGTACCCGGTAGTTAATAACCACGGAACCTGGCTCCTCCACCAACGTCAAGATACCCATGGTATCTTAGTTTCAGAAACTCCTCGTTAAACATCAATCATCTTCACAGTGAGCCGTTAAACAAACTATAAATAAACTTTCGCTGGACGTGTTGATTTTCGGTACAGCCTCTAGCCAAACGGTTCCCGAACAGCTCATCTCAGCGCCCACAGCTGTAGCTTGGTGATCGAGCGTCGCCCCGTGCGGTTACCATGGTTACCCGTTGTGTGTGTGTGTGTGTGTTGCTAGTAGGCTAGCATGCCAGGCGCGGCGAGAGGCGACTGGTAGGCGACAAGAAGTGCACCCCCCTCCCCCCACCCCCCGACTCAACCCCCTCACCCACAAGACTATACAACAAGCTTTGATATAGAATTACATTAGTATGCGCAATATAACACGTGCGTGCGCATGATAACATAAATATTAATTTAGCTTGTTTTTAGTGAAAAATAACCCCCCTCCCCCTCCCCTCCCCCTCCCCTCCCCTCCCCTCCCCCACACCCCTACAACTCTGTGATGTATGTCTGAATACGTAATTACGACTAGAATAATGTCAAGTATTACAATTAGATGCAAATTCATAGGATTTTTTTGCATGGTTGCTTTGATTCTTTGAACGGTGTATCAGTTTATTCACGTTCTAAATTTGAAATAAATTCTGTCGGCCATTTTGAAAGTAACGAATATTTGCATCTCTGCTTTGATGATTCAAATGAGCGGATACATCAAGGACGTTCTAAATTTGAAATTAATTCTATCGGCCATTTTGAAAACAAAGAATATTTGCATCTTTGCTTTGTATATTGATGCTTCAAATGAGTTTTAACATCAATGACGTTCCAAATTTGAAATGAATTTGGTCGGCCATTTTCAAAGGAACTGATATTTACACCTCTACTTTGATGGTTCATTCGAGCGTTTACTTGGATGATGTTCCAAATTTGAAATTAATTCTATCGGCCATTTTGAAAACAAAATCTATTTGCATCTTTGCTACATGATGCTTGATAAAGTGTTTGCATCAATGTCGTTCCAAATTTGAAATGAATTCGGTCGGCCATTTTGAGAACCATAAATATTTACACCTCTTCTTTGATGGTTCATTCGAGCGTTGATGATGTTCCGAATTTGAAATTAATTCTATCGGCCATTTTGAAAACAAAATATATTTGCATCTTTGCTACATGATGCTCCATTGTTTGCATCAATGTCGTTCCAAATTTGAAATACATTCTGTCTGCCAGTATCAAATACCACACAGCCATACACGACAGCAAGGATCATATTGCTCGTTCAACTGATGCCTTACTTTGTCAAACAAATATAAACTTTTTTCTGTGCACCATTATGTAACGCCAGAAGTTCAAGTCTTTGTACCACGATCACTTCGATTCTTCTAACGACAGTTCACCATTGTTACTTTCAATTTGCAACGACCAGAATACGACCCACTAATCGATCGTTCCAAATAACTAAACATTCAGTCCTTTTAGCCACGCACCGCCATCTAGAAATCAGAACGCCACGCCCACCGATCGAACACACACAAACTAATGATAGATGGCTGTGAAAACCCCGTGACTTGAACTTCACGCTCGCAGAGTTGAAAGTTCGCTTTAATTCGAAACGATTAACAAGAAGGCCGTGCGGTGAAATAGATTACTTGAGTTACAACAGGCTGTGAAATGCCACGAGAAGGCGGTGGGAAGTTACACGGATTAATTAGTGTAATGGCTTTATTGAATGTGAGCTATTTACTAGGCGAACGCAGAATATGCGTTGTAAGATGAGCGAGATATCTATAGGCCTACAAAGAATAATCGAAAACTCGACATACCTTGAGGCACACAAAATATACTTAATTCGGTTACTATCGACTCTAGGTAGCCGTCAATCTATCACAGAAATATTAGCAGAAAATGTTGCAATCTTTTCGATGAATAAAAAACATTCATCAGGCCTACATTATTCTCTTCATGACGGCTGGTCCGAATTGCACACATTTTCTTAGGCCCGGTTTTACGAATCTTAGTTAAGTACTAATCCACTAACAATCTGTTAAAGGTACGAAAATGTCCTATGTAACCAATGGTGATAACAAGTTAATCCGCTAACTATTGCTTAATCCAGTAACTATCGATTCGTAAAACTGGACCTTAATAATGTGTATCATTGTCGTGTTTAAATTTGAGGAAATTTTGAATTATATTGAAGAGATTTTATTTTTCAATTTTTTCTGCCCAGCCTAATCTTATGGGGGTTTTTAGAAACTTTGAGTTGATGTTTCTCAAAAATGGTCCAACCGGTTTGATAAAAAAAAACATCAGTTCTAAGCGAATGTACAGAGCATGTAATGTCATTACTAAAGTACTGACTATACTGGGAATGTACAGTGAATGTACAGTGAATGTACAGCGAATGTACAGCGAATGTACAGCGAATGTACAGCGAATGTACAGTGAATGTACAGCGAATGTACAGTGAATGTACAGCGAATGTACAGCGAATGTACAGCGAATGTACAGTGAATGTACAGTGAATGTACAGTGAAAGTACAGCGAATGTACAGCGAATGTACAGTGAATGTACAGTGAATGTACAGTGAAAGTACAGCGAATGTACAGTGAATGTAAAGTGAATGTACAGTGAATGTACAGCGAATGTACAGCGAATGTACAGCGAATGTACAGTGAATGTGCAGTGAATGTACATCGAATGTAATGTAATTTGTAAAGTACTTTTCAGACCGTTATGTTGGTAGCGAGCACATGCGGCTCTAGTGAATAACATCAAACAAGTCGAAAGATAACGTTTTTAATGTTGTTAAGTTGCCAGCAGAATGCGTTGTTGTGTTCCTTGTAAGCTTTTGATTAAATAAGAAAGCAAAGAACAGGAAATTTGTTTTCACAGAATGTAATTATGTATCATTGCTAGAGGATGCTCTGAAGAAGAATGAAAATGCTTCGAATTTCCTATTTCACTATCATTGTATTATATTATAAGAGACGTTTTGTCGTTCTCTCCCTCTCTCTCTCTCTCTCTCTCTCTCTCTCTCTCTCTCTCTCTCTCTCTCTCTCTCTCTCTTTCTCTCTCTCTTTTTCTCACTCTCTTTCTCTTTCCCTCTCTTTCCCACTCTCTCACTCTCTCTCTCTCACTGTCTTTCTAAAAAAAAAAAAATGAAATACAAAACCAACCAATAAAAACATCCCAGTCGATACTGATCACAAAAATCGAGAATAATCAAAATAAGATTGAAAATAAAAATGGAAGACAGATTAATTAAAAATGAAAGAATATAAAACCAACATCAAAATCAACGAATAATGAAAATAAAGAGACATGGACGAAAAATGGAAATCATACAGAGAAATGAAAAATCTAATACATGTCGGGATTTTTTATTTTTATTTCAATACTTTTTCTAATGAAGTTAGGAAAGGGAAGAAGATATTTCGGAAATTATTATAATTGTATTAAAAAACAAGAATCTGGAATAGTAAACAAGTCAACCGACAGAGCTATTATAAAGACGAATATGAGCCCATGCAAAAGTATTATCACCATGGTTACCCACGCAGTTAGTTTCCACTAACTATCAGAATAAATCTAACCGGACGTTATAATTCCGAATCTAACCCAATTGTAATACATCACTCTTCTTCCAAATTGAATTCTCTCTCATCCTTATTTCTTACTCCGGAATATCGACACCGCCATCTTATCACCGAGTAACACGCGAAAAACGTTCCATTTTCAAATCTATAGAACTCGTTCTTTATTTCCATCCAATGAGATGGTCGAGATTATCGATCGCAACCAATCACGTACTGAGGATTTATGGTGCGGACCAATTTGAATAATTTACCAGTAGTAGCATGTAGACAAGTTGAGATGTCGGTTTTATGCCGACATTCAGTCTTCTGTAAGATGGGATATTGATTCAAATTAAGATGTTAGGGACAACGATGTAGTTGCTCTATTTATAAACTTCCCATCACTTCATAGTTTCATTATCATCTGCTAATTCGTATCCCCGTCTAACCTAGCTGTTGGTGGGGTCGTTAAACAAACAGTAATCAGATCAATTAACTTATAAGACGGAATTTCGTTAACTAGGAAAACGCTATATATGCGTTGTTGGACGAGCGGATAGTAATAGTATGGGTGAAAATGGGTGAAAACTGCTTCGAGTGGTACCAATTTAGCACATTTTATGTTTTCTATTTCAAAATGGCTGACCCGATCAAGCTGAAAATTTCCAGAAATGTGTACCAAGATGTAATTCAACTTCACGCAAAATTTCATTATTCTGGAAAATGAAAATATTTTCATTTTTTTCCGCTGTGTTATTCTATTGGGTATTTTTGAAATTTCTAATATTCATAAAAAAAAAAGTTACCACCCGATAATGCCAATTATAAGTTAATTATCACTAGCGGTAGTAACTGAAGTCACCGTTGGGCGTGGGTTCGAGTCCCGCATGAGGCATGGGTTTTTGTAAACGTCTTTTCACCTATCATCACTTCATCGTTTCATAATCACCCACTCATTCGTACCCCCGTATAACCTAGCTGTTGGTGGGGTCGTTAGTGGCATTAAAAAAAAAAAAAGGATACATAATAAGGTATTTGGTGTGGCTGTATGACTCACAACACTAGCGAAGTTACACGAAGTTTCACGAACGGTATTTTGACACCCGAACGAGTTGAATATAAATCAGCAGCAACGCATATTGAGTTATTGGCATCGAGTGAATTGATTGCAAACTAATAATTCCCGCCGTGGAGCTGGCAAATGATTTACGATCAACCCGCGATAAGCTTCTGGTCATTCTAGTGATAAAACCTGAGCCAATCTAGGCGCAATAGAGAAAACTAGGAAAACGCCATATATGCGTTGTAAGACGAGCGGATAGTAATAGTATGGGTAAAAATGGGTAAAAACTGCTTCGAGTGGTACCAATTTAGTACATTTTATGTTTTTTCTTCACAATGGCTGACCCGATCAAGCTATAAATTTTTAGAAATGTGTTCCAAAATGTAATTCAACACGCGAAATTTCATTTTTTTAGAAAATATATATTTTTTTGTCATGTTATTCTAATGGGAATTTTTGAAATTTCTTAAATTCATAAAAAAAAAAGTTACTCCGCGATAATGCCACAAAACTATACAGATCTAAGTTAGATGAGGAACCATATTGAAAAAAAGTTTGAAGTTGATAGCTGTAGCCGTTTGACCTGTGGAGAACCGACAAAAACACAAGAAAAAAAAAACATAAAAACGAACACCAATTTTTTTCAGTATGTCAAATTGAATCCTCGCTAAAGCTCGTCTAATAAATCTCTATGAACAATGTGGATTAGAAGTGAATATACAAATTCAGAGTGGGTTTAACTCGACACACCTTGACTTATATGAAATTAACTTCATTCGGTTACGATCGAATCAGAGAATCTCGGCAATATTTTTCTGGTTTTATATTTTCTTACATCACCGGTATCTCACATTTTCTATTATATTTCATTATATTATATTAAATCCTATTATATATTCTATCTATTCGATAATATAAACATTTGGATTCGTAAACGAAGAATGGTGAAATTTACAAGATTCGTGTTAAATAGTTTGGGAAGAAAGATTGTACTTGAAAGCAGATCGTAGATTTCAACATAAATCATTGAATGCACATAACTCATCCACAATTTCATAAAACGAGTTACATAATAATGTCCCGTACGAATAACCCTACCATATCATTTACCTTAATTAGGACAAGGAACACTGACTTTAGGTCAAGTTTTGACAAATAAATACAAAACTCTTCAATTGTGATGGTTAGGGTCATATTCCAAACTTATGCATAGTATCCATTTTCTTTTACCTCATCTGAATGTTGTAGGACCGGAATTTTTTATAAAACATACGTCATAATCTATGAAAAATGACGTCATACCCATGACTGTGTGACATAACAGACTGAATGAATTAACGACGTATCAACGACGGGACAGTGACGCGACGAAACAGCAAGCTTACCTAGAACACACAGGAAGAGACCAACAAATTAGATGAGATTGTCAATGAAAATAAGTTATGGAATGGATAAAATTGACTAAACCAATAACAACAACAACAATAATAAATGAAGATCAGTGATGTACTGGGGATGAACTTTAAATGGACCAAAAAATATCCACTTCTTTCGTTTACGTCGAATGTAAACAAGATCGATTTTATCAACTACGAGATAAAAGGTACTAACTAGAAGGTTATTATATATATCTAGAAATAGTTACCACTTCAAATATAAATATATATTTTACCAAATATAATTCAATTAAATCCAGGAATAGTTACCAAAATAAATACATATTCTACCAAATATGAGTCCAATTCCCCAACAGCTACCTATAAATAGGTATTCATATTAGTGAATTATCCCTGAAGGGTCATTTCCCGGAAAACAAACATACAATTTACTATCACCAACACCCAATAATAGCCCTTAGTGACTTACAACATAAACAAGATTTATCAAAACAAACACCCTCCGGCTTATTTACACGGTCTCTGTGATAATTCGAGTGTTATAGAACGATATAGGGAGGGGAAGGGGAGGGGAAATCAAAACCGGGACACGAACGGGTGTGCACAGGAACCGGAAACAGGTATGACGTGTTTGGGAGGGGGGGGGGGGGGAGTTTAATTGAATCACGCTCAGCGGATTAATTGTTGATACGGTGCTGTGATGTATAGAGTGTTGGTGGAAATAATGTGCAGGGGTTGGTAGCAGTAGTTGGATATAACCACAGGTATATGTGTACACTGTTACTGTATATATCACTGTGTGTAGCCGATTCATTTATTGGGTTTAATAGCACACGCTATCTTATTTATAATGGGACTAGCCGACTCGGCAAACGTTGTTCTGCCATCGAAGTGATTTGTAGTGAATGTTGGTTGTTAATGTAAAAATAACGAATGTATTGTAAGTGTGTGGGTGTGGGATGTCTCAACATTATCGTCAAGACGTGGCGTATGAACCAAAAGGTGCCGGAAGGCGGATTAGGCGCTATCTAGCGTGCAGTCCTGCAAATGTTGCCGAGCGCAGGAGACATTGAGTAACGCCGTCAATGTCATTAAGCAACGCCATTACTGGTGTTGTCCTTGAAGTGCCAATTTTTCGATTATTGCTCATAGGAGAAAGCTTGGCGGAAGAAGCTCGGCGGGATAATAGAACCTTCTACCAGCCCTATCGAATGTGCATGAGGAATTTCACGACACTCGGTCGAGCCGTTTCGGAGGAGTTCATCCTCTAACATGTGACACAAGCTTTTTATATATAAGATTTATTTACAGACATACATATCTATATCTAAGTTAATTCTTTTGAGATATATACTGTGTAATGATGTATAAATATTTGACCCAATGAATTATAGAAACAACTATAAGCTATGAAATTAATATGTAGGCCTATACGGGCCCATATATTTATTTATGCCTAACGTTTTGAAAGCTTGTTGCTTTCTTGTTCACAGGTATGGAAGATATATTGGGTTTAAATATTGATGTATCATTATACAGTATATATATCTTGAAAGAATAACATATATATATAATAACAATGAAAGTTCAAAAGATCTTATATATATATATATATATATATATATATATATATATATATATATATATATATATATATATATATATATATGTGTGTATTGACATGTAGATATGTATAGGCCTACATGCCCATGATGTATATATATTATAGTTGTGAGTTTATTGCATGCAGTTGTTGCATTTTGTGCCCCCCTGATTGAGCCCCCCGTGTTACATGCTCCAACTGCCAGGCAATGGGTCACATGACAAAATAGTGCAGTTTACGCGAGACGACGGTTTAATGCGGGGATTAGTGATCAACACTGGAATCTAATTTAATCCGTCAATTAGTTTCACTAGATCAGTTCTCTATTATTTACACAACAAAAACAAAGTGATGGTAAATTAAATAGCAGGGAATGATGAAAATGAAATGAGCATGCACATAATGTGTTGAAATTGCATGGACGTCAATTTAGCGAAATATTGGTATACATACATACATACATATATATATATATATATATATATACTAGCAGACTCGGCAAACGTTGTTCTGCCATCGAAGTGATTTGTAGTGAATGTTGAACGTACGAAAAAAGGTCCTGTGAATCGTTTGTATTGAATAAAAAAAGGTCCTGTGAATCGTTTGTGTTGGAAATGGAACGTTAATTGAACAGAATTATAGTTGGTTTTATCGCAAAGTAGTGGAGTGAAATGAAGAAAGTCAACAGTAAATTCGAAGACTAACCAAGTATGAATAACAATATGTCAGTGTCTCAATTCAGTGTGTTTCATTGACGTAATGGACATGGTCAACGATTAGCTGGAAGGCGGATTAGGCGCTATCTAGCGTGATGTGCGCTATCAAATGGGTTGTCGAGTGAGGCCGACATTGAGTCAAGGTCGTCAATGTCAACATGAACTACGTAATAACTGGTGACGTCCTTGAAGTGCCAATTTTTGGATATTGCTCATAGGAGAAAGCTCGGCGGAAGATGTCATATACTTTAGGACATTCTACCACACCCATCGAATGTGCGTGAGGAATTTCACGGCACTCGGTCGAGCCGTCTCGGAGGAGTTCGTCCACTAACATGTGACACGAGCTTTTTATATATAAGATAATATGTATGTATATAATCTGACCTATATTTGAGAACTCTTCTGTTTTCTTTCCCCTCTGATCTAATATTTCATCCTTAGAAAGGAACTCGGCCATACATCATATTTCTCTCTCTGTCTCTCTCACACATTGAAGCCAAGTCAAGTCCACACACTGGGGCAAGGGAAGGGGGTTAATGTCAACCCGAAAGAAAGTCTTTCTGGTGATATTTCATCCCCCCCCTCCTTCCCCTGACGACAGAATACGTCACTGAATGCTCAGTATTGTCAAGTCTCTCCATCATAACTCAATATGAATTATAATTATATATTTTTTAGGTCGTTATCAAGATTTGTTCTTATATATTTACAGTTTGTTGGATGAGTTACAATACGTTGATCATTGTTTTCTTACTAGCTGACTCAAACGTTGTTCTGCCATCGAAGTGATTTGTAGTGAATGTTGATTGTTAATGTAAAAATAACGAATGTATTGTAAGTGTGTGGGTGTGGGAATGACTGAGTGACGCAACATTGCCGCCAAGACGTGGCGTATGAACCAAATGGTGCCGGAAGGCGGATTAGGCGCTATCTAGCGTGTAGTCCTACAAATGTTCCCGAGCGCGGCGGACATTGAGTAACGCCGTCAATGACATGGAACAACGTCATTACTGGTGTTGTCCTTGAAGTGCCAATTTTTTGGATATTGCTCATAGGAGAAAGCTTGGCGGAAGATCTCGTATACTTTAGGACTTTCTACCAGCCCTATCGAATGTGCGTGAGGAATTTCACGACACTCGGTCGAGCCGTTTCGGAGGAGTTCATCCTCTAGCATGTGACACGAGCTTTTTATATATAAGATGGATTCGATCTATCAGATGCTGATATCTCGAATCGCTAACAATCGATCAACAAAAGCGTCAATCTGAAAGTAACTTGAAACATTTAATAGCCGTAGTTCAACTTTAAACACATGTGATGATGTTTTATGTTTTTTCATGTCTTTTTTCTTGTTTTTTTGTCGGTTCTCCACAGGTTAAACGGCTACAGCTATCAACTTCAAACTTTTTTTCAATATGGTTCCTCATCTAACTTAGATCTGTATAGTTTTGTGGCATTATCGGGTGGTAACTTTTTGTTCTAGGAATTTAAGAAATTTCAAAAATACCCATTAGAATAACAGCGGATTTTTTTTTTCAGATTCCAAAAAATGAAATTTTGCGTGAAGTTAGACTACATTTTGATATAGGCCCACATTTCTGGAAATTTTCAGCTTGATCGGGTGAGCCATTTTGAAGAAAAAACATAAAATGTGCTAAATTGGTACCACTCGAAGCAGTTTTTACCCATTTATAACTTAAATTATCCGCTCGTATACGCATATATGGCGTTTTCCTAGTTCAACTTTAAACACATGTGATATTGAACTTGAAACCTCCCAACCTACTAAACCCATCCCGTGTGATTAACCACCAGTTAAATAAATGTGGGAATCAGTTAACAAACACATCAACCACAATCCTCACAATTAGTCCCCTTCTCCTTTTCGGGGCCTCTCAATTGGTGACACAAACTTTTGATGGCGTTTAAATTAAATCACTAAAACGGTCGACTGGAATTAATTGAATGAAAAGGATAGAAAATACAGATGTTAATTGAATGAAAGGAAGATGGAAAATGGATGGAAGTCAGTTTCTATAGTGGGATTGAGTTTTATTACAAGATTTAAATAGTAGTTGAGATTTTACAGTGTGATAGGTTTATGAAGTAGTGTTCATATAGGATGGATTTGTACGGAGTTTAAAGGACATAGTAACCCTGAAACTAGATGTTGGAGATTATAGATGATATTTATTTCCATAATTTTGGAGAAAACAAAAAATAACATCCTAATTCTGTTAATCTTCATCCATGAACTGCAGATTCTGAGTTTATTATTATGTATACTAGGAAAACGCCATATATGCGTTGTTAGACGAGCGGATAGTAATAGTATGGGTAAAAATGTGTAAAAACTGCTTCGAGTGATACCAATTTAGCACATTTTATGTTTTTTCTTCAAAATGGCTGACCCGATCAAGCTGAAAATTTCCATAAATGTGTATCAAAATGTAATTCAACTTCACGCAAAATTTCATTTTTTTTTAGAATATTTTTTTTCCCGCTGTGTTATTCTAATGGGTATTTTTGAAATTTCTAAAATTCATAAAAAAAAATGTTACCACCCGATGATGCCACAAAACTATACAGATCTACCTCTCTCTCTCTCTCTCTCTCTCTCTCTCTCTCTCTCTCTCTCTCTCTCTTTCTCTCTCTCTCTCCCCCCCTCACCTACCAAATTATACCAATTACCCTAGCATTAATTGAAAACATAAAACTTCTATCACCTAATAACCCCCCCCCCCCCCCCCCCCCCCCCCCGACTGACCTCTCCATATCCCATACCAACTGTCCGAACCCAAACGATAAAAAAAACACGATATTATCTTGACTCTTGTGTGTGTGTACTGCGGGCTTGCCTAGATTCCCAGGGGCAGGCGTGTGTGTACTACATATTGCAGCCGGTCTGATATCCCAGGGGCAATGGCGATCACGGCTTACCTGGACACGTAGTCGACAATAACATTGCATGTATCATGTATCGTATGGGCAGTGAGATGGGTAGGTGAAGGTGGAATAAGGGGTTTTAGGTTTTAGGTTGGGTTTTATCAATTTTATATTAGGCGAAGTTGAGATTAAGAGTCTATGGGAGTTGATTTAGTGGAATATTAGGTTTTTGGTGAAGACTTTTGATCGGTATGAGATATCGAAATTCTGAAAACAAGGAAACACAGATATTTTCAATACCTTCAAGATGGTTTAAGTAATAACTATTCATCTCGAATCACCTGATTGTCAGGCGTATACGCTTAATAAATGTGTATTTTAACGGTATAAGTCTGACAATCAGGCTATATGAGATGAATAGAACTTTATTACTTATACCATCTTGAAGGTATTGAAAATATCTGTGTTTCCTTGTTTTCAGAATTACAATATCTCATACCGTTCAAAAGTTATCACCAAAAAACTGATATTCCGCTAAATCGACTCCCATGGACTATTAAGGGGGTGCTTACACAAATAAGACAAATTCATCCCCACTATTTTTTTCTCTGTGTTCAAGAACCAGTGTGATTGAATGAGAAAGTTTACAACTCCAAGATAGTTTTATACTGATTGATTATTGTTTGCTTAACAACCCCACCATCAGCTAGGTTATACGGGGGTACGAAGGAGCAAATGAAACTATGGAGTGATGATAAGTGAAACGACGATTACAAAAACCCATGTCTTATGCGGGACTCGAAAGCACACCCAACGGTGACTCCAGTTTCTGAAGCAGTGCCTCAGCTGACTGAGCTACCGAGGATGGCGATATATATACATATATATAGCCCCTATATATATATATATATATATATATATATATATATATATATATATATATATATATATATATATATATATATAATAATAATATACATTCCTTCAGTTGTGTTTGAATATGCTCAACACATTGCTGCATTACAACCTTGACGTTACCATTAATAATAATATAATATTTGATTTGTTGTTCCTCCCTTGTCTGTATCTATTTGTACGGGTAATTCATCATGCCGGCATCAATAGCAAGCCGATGCAGCGGTCGCTGCTCATTGGTCAATAGAAACCGGCTGACTAGGCAGGATAACATGGAGCTGGTCGATAACTACAGCACACTGATAATCACACAAGACTACTGTTATCGACAACACGTGTATTTTATTTATCTATATTGGTTTTAACGACGCACTGTTATGGTAGTGGAGATCTAATGGCGTCGGATGGATGATTAATGAGATGATGGGATGATGAGATGAAGGTTCTTGGGTAATGGGAAGGAAGCGGTCATGGCCGACTTAATGTAGGAACCATCCCAGCATTAGCCTAGACTACAGAGGGAAACCATGAAAAACCCCTGTAAAGATGGTCGATTATATGTAAAGATTGTAACCTTTTTTCATGCTGCTTAACGACCCCACCAACAGCTAGGTTATACGGGGGTACGAATGAGCGGGTGATAATGAAACGATGAAGTGATAGGTGAAAGACGTTCAAAACCCCGATGCCTTATGCGGGACTCGAACCCACGCTCACGGGACATGTCAGTTACTACAGCGTCAAATTTTTTAAAAAATTTTATTTTTTTTTAATAAAATTTTTGGGGAAAAATTTTAAAATAAATATAAAAATTTTAATAAAAATTAAAAAATTTTTAATTAAACAAAATTTTTTATTTTTAAATTTTTTTGTAAAATTAATTAATTTAATATTTTTAAAATTTTTATAAATTAATTTTTAAATTTTAATAAATTTTTTGTTATATTTTTTTTATTTTATTTTTTTTATTTAAATTTTTATTAAATTTTAAATTTAATTAAAAAATTTTTTTTTTTCCCCCTTTTTTATTTATTTTTTATTTAATATAAAAATTTTTTTTTTAAAAATTTTATTTTTAAAAAATTTTTATAATAAAAATTAAAAATTTTTTATAAAAGTTTTTAATTTTTATATTTTTTTTAATAAAATTTAGTTGTTAAATTTTTTTTTTGGGGTTTTTTTTTTTTTGGGGAAAACCAAACCCTTTTTTTGGGTTTCCCTTATCAAGGGTAAAAACCCCGGGGTTTTTTCTTAATTTTAAAGATTAAAATTAAAACCCTTTTTTCAGTGCTTAACGACCCCACCACGTAGTTATCGTGGGACGAAGAGGGATGATAATGAAACGATGAAGTGTAGGTAAAAGGACTTTACAAAAACCCATGCTTTATGCGGGACTCGAACCCACGCCCAATGGTGACTTCAGTTACTACCGCTAGCGATAATTGACTTAGCCACCGGGGCGGCGGCTACAAATTTTCCATTACAAAATTACGTGACTTTTCCAGGATTTTTTCAGATGGAAAATTATATTTTTTCAGTCTCAAGTATCAAGTTTCGATGATATTGAAAAAAAAAAAGTCTGCAAATTTGGCTTTCCCGTCGATTATAATATAGGAAAAATTGTTCACAAATTCAATTTTGGTTTTGTAAAATGAATTTTATTTAAAGAAAACATTGGGGGAATTTTTGGGATGGGAAAAGAAGTTGGAAAGAAAGTTAAATATCGACTTGATAATGGTGACGGGTGAAAGGATTGAAACTTCCCCGACTTGATTATTCCAAGCGGTATTAGCTGAATATCAGATGGTGATCACTCAACACATTATTTGTAAAATTGCTGTGACTTATTAATTTTTTCATTATTATAAAATCGGTTTTTTATCGTTTGCCATTATAGAAAAAATGACTTTTGCAAAAGTTTTTTTGTGTAAATAAAAAAAAAAAAATATAAAACCCAAAAAAAAAAAAAGCAAAAATTCTAAAAAAAAAATTTGCAGCATTTTATGGAAAAAAGCAAAAAGGGCGAATTTATTTCAAACCAGGGGTTATCCCAGTCACAATCGCTTTTAAAATTATTACAACAATGACAACTTCCTTTCTTTTGGGTTTAAAAATTGGAAAAACCAACTTCCACCATTTTTATTTCCATTTCCTCTACAATTTAGTTGTTTCTACGAATTTCTACCACCACAGACAGTATCTTTATTACCTGTATTTCACCAGACTTTCGTTCTTTCCAGTCCAACAAACTGAAACTTTAACCTTTTCATCCAAGATTCCATATTTATTCATATATAATGTATCATTTCCAGTTTGCATATTCTTCTTTTCCTCACATTGTTATGCCACGTCTTCTAGATCCACTAAAAAACCCCCAACCGCCTTGGAAACTCATTCGAATTTTAAAGCATACCGGCGTTCGAATTTTAACATCATATTCTGAAGTTCGAATTTAGTAGCATATTCTGGCGTTCGAATTTTAAATCTTCCCCGCTTCTATTCTGTTTAAAAGGTCAAATGGGAAAAACAGGAACTAGGTCAACCGGGCAAGGCGGTGACACTTTTCATATTTTACCTCATATAGGAACTGAGTGCGAATTGACTTTTTTTTCATTTTTAAAGGGTTTTATGTTCCTAAAGGTTTTCAAAAATACAATGAAAAGGTATTTTTTGATAATGTTCAGTGTGGTTTCTCTCTCTCTCCTCCTCCCTCCCTCTCTCCCCTCTCCCCCCTCTCCTCTCTCTCTCCCTCCCTTCTTCCGTCTCTTTATTTTTTTTCCCCCTCTCGCTCTCCTCCTCCCTCCCCCCTCTCTCTCTCCCTCCCTCTTTTCTCTCTCCTCTCCTTTCCTCATTCCCCCTTCCTCTCTCTCCTCCTTCTCTTTTTCCCGAGGTCTCTTATTTTAAATCTTTTTTTTCTTTTCTTGGGCTTTTTCCCCCCCAAAAAAACTTCTTCCTTCTCTAAAAAGTCCCCGGGTTTAAATTTTTTCCCCAAAAAAAGTGCCTTCATTGGCCTTTTTTTGTTTAAAAAATTTTTTTAATTTGTTGGGATTTATACTAAAATAATTTCTTTTTTAAGTTCACTTTTGAATGATTTTTTACCTTTTAAATTAAAATTTTTTTTTTAAAAATTTTCCACCCACCCAAATTTTTTAAAAAATCCAAAAATCAGGGAAAAAAAAAAAAATAAAATAAATTGGTTTTTTATTTTTATGTAAATATAAATAAAAAATTTTATTAATTATTTTAAAATCCCCCCTGATTTTGAAAAGGGGGGGTTTGTGAAGGGGGTTTTTATAAATTTTTTTAATTCAATCACTTTTAAATAAACTCAAAAAAAAACATAAATTTTTTTTTATTCTTTAGTATTATCTTTTAAAAGGGTTTTTTAAAAAATAATAAATTACATAATTTTAAAAAAAAATTTAAAATTACTTTTGGAAATTTACTTTTAAAATTTAATTAAACCCCTTTTTTTTTCATAAAAAATTAAAAATGAATTTCTCATTTTTAAAACCTTTATTTTTCCCCCCTTGGGGGATGTTTTAAAAAATATTAATTCCCTTTTTTTTGACCGAAAAAAATAAAAAAAAATTTTTTTTTTCCTTTTTTTATCCCCCTTTTATCCCCCCTTTTGTTTTAAAACCGATCTTAATTCCCCAAATTCCTTCCCTCCCTTAGGTTTCCTAAAGATGTTTTTTAAAACCCCGAAGGTTTTCGGAACACGCGTCTTCCAGGTAAAAACCCCCTCAAAAAAGAAAAGAAAAAAAAATCGCTTCAGCCCCAAAAAAAGTTTTTTTTAATGCAAATTTTAAGACACACTTTTTAAATCTTCGACTTTTTTTTTTTTTTTAATTAAAGTAGGCCTAGGCCTGCTTTCCCCCTTTTGTATTATCTTTCATTATTCCTTTTTTCTTTTGTTTTCTTTTTTTCGAAAAATATTATTTTTTTTTTTTTTTTTTCAAAGTTGATAAATGAATAAAGAGAGAAATGAAGTAATCGGGGGAAAAGGGGGAAAAAAAAATAAGTGAAAAGAGATGAAAAGAATAACAAAAAAAAGAATAAATCAAAGATAAAAAGTAAATCGAGATGAAAAAAGTAATCAGAGATGAATAATAAAAGAATAAATAAAAACAGAGAAAAATGAAGAATCAAATGTGAAATAAAACGAGAGGAATGAAGAAACAGAGATAAAAAAAGTAAAAACGGAGATGAAAAAAAATGAAGAAATGAAATAAACAAAAATGAAATGAAGTAATCAAAAATAAATGAAATAAAAACAGAGAAATTTAAAAAATAGGAAAAGTAAATCAGAGATTAAAAAGAATGAAAAGAATGAAATAAAAACAGAGATGAAAATGAAAATAAATCAAGGGGTAAATAAAAAAATAAGAGAAAAGAAAATGTGAGAAAGAAAAAAAAATCAAGGGAAAAGAAATAGAGATGAAAAGAAGTAAAAGAGTGAAATGATTTAAAAATGAAATAAATAAAAAGAACAAATAAAATCAAATGAAAAGAAGTAATGGAAAAAAAATGATAATCAAGATGAAATGAGGGAAAACAGAGATAAATGAAGTGAAAACAGAGAGAAAAGAAAATAATAAATAAATTTAAGAAATCAGAGATTAAAAGATAAAACGGAAGAAAAAAGGAAAAGAATAAAAATCAGAATGAAATGAAAATTAAATAAAGAGAAATAAGTAAATCGGGGATGAAAAAGAAGTGAACAGAGGAATGAAAATCAAGATCAAGTGAAGTAAATCAGAGATGAAATGAAGTAAATCAGAGATGAAATGAAGTGAAAAAAAAAAAAAATAAAAAAAAAAAAAAAAAAAAATGAAAATAAATTAAATCAAGATAAAATGAATAAAACGAGTAAATGAAAAGGAAATCAGAGAAATTAAGTTCAAGGGTAATGAATTAAAAAAAGATGAATGAAGTAAAACGAATAAATGAAATGAATCAGAGTAAAAGAAGTAAAACAGTAAAATAATCAAGATGAAAAGAATAAAACAGAGATGAAATAAGTGAACAGATAATGAAATAAATCAGAGATGAAAAAAAAGTAAAAACGGGGATGAAATGAAGGAATAAGAAAAGAATAAAACAGAGGAATTAATAAATCAAAATGAAATGAAGTAAAACGAGATGAAATGAATAATGGAAAGAAAATGAAAGAAAAAAATAAAACAGAGATGAAAAGAAGAATCAGGATAAATGAAGTAAAACAAAATGAAAAAGAAAAGGTCAGGGTGAAATGAAGTAAACGAGATAATTTAAATAAAACAAGATAAATAAATAATAAGATGAAATGGTAAATCAGAGTAAAAAAAGTAAATCGAGAGAAATGATAATCAGAGTGAATGAAATAAAACAGAGATAATGAAGTAATCGGGGATAAATGAAGGAAACAGGAGAAAGAAAAAATCAGAGATCAAGGAAGAAAACAGAAGAAATGAGGAATCGAGATGAAATGAAAGTAATCGAATCAATTTAAAAAAAATCAGAGAGAATGAAGTAATCGAGATGAAAAAGAAGTAAAACAGGGGAAAAATAAAATAAATCAAAATAAATGAATAAAACGAGAGAAAGAAGTAAAACAAAAATGAAGAATCAAGTAAAAGAAATAAAACAAGGGGAAATAATAAAACGGATAAAAAAAAAATTTAAAATAAAAGAATAACGGGGTGAAATAAGTAAAACAGATGAAATGAAGTAAAACGAGATGAAAGAGTAAATAGGTAAAAAAAGTGAATCAGAGATGAAATGAGTAAATCAGAGATATAATGTTAAAAATTTAAAATGAAATGAAGTGAAAAACAGAGATGAAAGGAGTAAATCAAAGGGAAAAAAAATGGGAAAAGAAGTTAAAAAAAATCAGATGGAAATGAAGTGGGTACGGAGAATGAAGTAAACCCGCATTAAAAACCTAAAAAGCTGGTTTTAAACTCATGTCTTCGGTGGCATTTGTGACCTGTTAGTAAAATAGGTCAGAAACAAAGTGAAATAATCCCCCCCCCCCCCCCTCCCCTCCCCCCCCCCCCCCTGGAGATTATGTCCTCGGTTTTACCCTTTAAAAACTTTCCCCCCGAAAAAACCCCTAAAACTTTCCCCCTCCCCTCTTCCCCCCCCCCCTTTTTTTCTTCTCTTTTCCAAAAAATTCTTCTCCCTCCCTCCTTCACCCCTCTCTCCTTCTCCCAAACCCCTCCCCCTCTTCTTCTTTTCAATTCTCCCTCCCCCCCCTCCCCTCACTCTTTATTTCTTTCCATTCTCCCTCTCCCCCCCTCTCCCTCTTCTCTCTCTCTTCCTCCCTCCTCTCTCCTCTCTCTCTTTTTTTCTCTCATTCTCTCTCTCTCTCCCCCTCTCCCCTCTTTCCTCTCTTTTATTTGTAAACTTTTTTTTCCCTCTCTCCCCCCCCTTTCTCCCCTCTTCTCCTCTCCCCCCTCCTCTCCTTGCTTCCTCCCCCTTTCCTCTTTCCCCATATTTTTCCCGGGCTCTTTTTATACTCCTTAAATTTTCATTTTTTTTCTTCTCTTTTCCCCCCCCTTCTTCATTTTTCAAAAGTATTATATAAAACAAAAATAATCAGTTACCTATAAAAAATTTTAATGAATTTTTAAAAAATAATAAATGGAATAAATAAAAATATTTTTATATATAATTCTAAATGAAAAATTTTTTTTTGAGGGGGGGACGCACTTTTTTATATTTTTACATTTAAAAAATTTCCCCTACCATGTTTCCCTTCCACTCAAACGCCCTTTAAGGTAATACAAATTACATAAACCGGAAGAAAAAAAGAAAAAAATAAGTTTATTGAATCTCTTTTTCAGTGTAATTCGTAGTAAAAATTTTTATCTAATTTTTTTCAAACTCCCAAAACGATTTGTAAAGGGAAAATAGATTGGGTGTGTAAAATTTTTGTAAATTAAAATCATTCAAAAATACATCAATAAATTTTTAAACATTTTTGTATTCATTGCGTATTACTTAAAACATTGTTTCACTGAAAAAAATGCTAATAAAAAGAGCTCAAATTTTCTGGAGATGTGAACTTTATTTCAATTCATGGTTTTTTAAAATAGAAAAAAAATGTTTAAAAAAAATTCCTTTTTTATAACCCTTTTATTTCACCCCTAAGGGATAGTTCTAAAACACTATTAACTTCCTTTACCTTTATGTGACAGTATTAACACACTACTGAAGAAGATCCCTGTTTTATCCCACTTCATCCCCTTTTGTTTTTTTTGTAAAGACTTTTCAAATCCCAACATTCCTTCGCGGCGTTTGTAATCTAAGGGCGTATTTCCCTCGAGAGGTTTGAACCGCCCTCCCAGGTAACTAAAATCAAAAAGCAAAAAAAAAAAAGAAAATCGCTCCAGTCAACAAGTTTGAATCAAAATTTAAGCTCACCTTTACAACCTTTGCATTTTTATTTTTTTTTGATATACGAGGCCTAGGCCCTTTTTTCCCTTTTTTTGTATTTCATTTTTTTTTTTTCCTCCTTTTCTTTTTTGTCTTATTCGAATATTATTACTTATTTTCATTTTTTTCAAAGGAAAAAATAAATAAAAACGGGGTAAAAAGTAATAAGATTAATAATAAAATTTAGATAAGTGAAGTAAATCGAGATGAAAAGAAATAAAACGGAGAAAAATGAATAAAAAGGGAGATAAAAAGAATAAATTGAAAAAGTAATGAAACAAAATAATAGTGAATCAGAATGAAAAAAAGTGAATCAAGATAAAATAAGTAAATCAGAGATGAAATGCAGTAAATCAGAGATGAAATAAATAAAACAAATGAAATGAATAATCAAGATAAAAGCGTAAGCAAGATAAATGAAGTGAATCAAAAAAAAAGTAAATCCGAGACGAAATAAAGAAAACAGGATAAATTTGAATAAATCGAGAAAAAGGGAAAGTAATCAAGATAAAGTAAGTAATCAAGATAAAAAGAAGAAAATCAAAGAATAAGTGAATCAGAAAAAAGTAAAAATAATCAGGATAAGTGAGAAATCAGAGATGAAATAAATAAAGTGGATCGGAGATAAAGTGAAGTAAATCAGAGATAAAATGAACTAAATGAGAGATAAAGTGAAGTAAATCAGAGATAAAGTGAAGTAATAAAGATAAAGGCAGAAAAAATCAGAGTAAATAAATAAATCAAGATGAATGCAAAAATAAGTAAATGCATGGGTCTGATTGCAACAGAGTTGAAAAAAACGGTAAAACGGGGGACGCAAAATGAAACCATGGGGCCGCAACGGGGTTTTGGTAGCTTAATTCCCAGCAACAACACCGCGAAAATATTATCCCTCCCTCCCCCCCCCCCCCCCCCTCCCGGGGTTTTTATTACCTCGGTTATCGCGACAATTAAAAAAAATTCCCCCGACAAAAAACAAAACGCTCACATAAAACGTGTTCGTTCTTTTCTCCTTCTCTCCCCTCTCCCCCTCTCTCCCCTTTCTCTCTTCCCCCCCTCTCTTCTCTTTCTCCTTTTCTTTCTCTCCCTCTCTCTCCCCCCTTCTTTTTTCTTTTCATTTTTACTATGTTTTTCACATTGAGAAAGTTAAAATATCCCCAAAATTTTTATGTCTTTAATTGATAGGTATTTTATTTTTGGGGATTCATCATTTCGAGATATTTTTGGGATGATAAGGGATGATTTTGGGGTTTTTATGCCGGGGGTTGTAAAAAAGAGAATTAACTTGACAAATTTTTTCCCCTTGTTAAAAAACCAGTGTATCGAATAAATTCAATCCCAGTTTTTATCTTTTTGACTCATTTTTGTGATTCAATCAGTTTTAAGAGAACTCAAGAAAAAAAAAAGAATGGATGAAATTCTTCACTTTACCCAAAAACGCCGAACTAAACAAAATAAATGTCTTTTTAATAAAAGAGAAACAATCTTAAGTGTGAATTTTTCTTTAAAATTCATGATTTTCAACATGAAAAAAATCTGAAGATAAATTTCCTTTTTTTTATAAGCTCCGACATGAACACCCCAAAAATCACCCTTTACTCCAAGCACGCTATATCAACCCTCGTTACACCGTGCCGTGTCGACGTCATCGAAACGTTCTGTCTACGTCATCACTCTTGCCCACGTGACACGGTTAGTGACGTCATTAGCGAATGTGCTGAAGTCGACGCGAATAAATGTTCTTTTTGTGTGTTTATAATCGGAGAAAAAAACGGAAATTGACGTAGATTTTGTTTTGTGAACGTTTGAATAAAATTACGCAGCATTTCAGGGTTAATTGATAACAAACTTATTAGACGAGCTTTAGCGAGGATTCAATTTGACATACTGAAAATAATTGGTGTTCGTTTTATGTTTTTTTTTCATGTATTTTTGTCGGTTCTCCACAGGTCAAACGGCTACAGCTATCAACTTCAAACTTTTTTTCAATATGGTTCCTCATCCAACTAAGATCTGTATAGTTTTGTGGCATTATCGGGTGGTAGAAAGAGAAAGATCGATAAACAGAGAGACGAACAGAGAGAAAAGGAGAACAGAGAGGAAACGATGGGAAGCAGGAGATAGAGAAGGAGGAGAAAAGATGAAGTTAGAGAGATAAGGAAGATGAAGAGGGATGGAAATAGACGATGGAAAGGTATGATACGAAGAGAGAAAGAAAGAAAGAGAGAGAGAGAGAGAGAGAATGAGAGAGAGAGAGAGAGAGAGAGACAGAGAGAGGGAGAGAGAGAGAGGGAGAGAGCGAGATAGAGAGAGAGAGAGAGAGAGAGAGAAGGGAAATATAGATACAGAGAGGGAGAAAGAGAAAGAGAGTGTTTGAGAGAGAAGAAGGAGAGATAGATACAGAGAAGTAGAGAGAGAAAGAGAGAGAGTGATAGAGTATGAGTGAGAAGAGAATGTGTGTGAGAAATATATATATTATGATCCAGAGTGAGATACAGAGAGAGCGAATATGTACAAGAGTGTGAAGAGTGAGACAGAACACATATCTCCATCTCTCTCGCACCCACGCACTTCTCGAACCACACCGGTCCAGCAATTGTGTCACAGAGCTGCGTAGAACACCATCGATCCACGCCACCCGATGACGTCACAGCTCGCTCGACACGTCCGACCGCCCACACTGGGGCATACCCCGAGACAGCCGGTCGAGCCTCCGGGTGACGTCACGCGCGGACCGAATATCAGGGCAAGTGCGTGCAAGGCGGGGGAGGGGGTGGGTTGTGCGCACGCGCAGTGCTGAGGATGACACGGTGAAGTTCACTGGATTGATTAATCACTGTGAAGGAGGTTAGTGTTGTATCCGGGGTATAGGGTCACGCAAGGTTACCAAAATAACAAACCTGGACCCTTACCTCATGGATATGTACATATAGCCTACACATATATGAATATATATATTGATAATAATATATTTTACAGGAAAATTATAGTCGTGTATATGAACAAATGATTCTCTGGATGAAGACCATAACATAATGGTTGAAACGTTGAGAAAATAAAGATTTTACAATATACACGACTATAATTTTCCTGTGAAATATATTATTATCATAAAATGAGTCGTGAAAGTTTAAAAGTTTTCATATATATATATATATATATATATATATATATATATATATATATAAATATTTATATCATATATCTAGAGAGAGAGAGAGAGAGAAAGAATAGAGGAAAAGGAAAACCGAGAGATTGATGAGTAGGAGGAACGAAGGAAGGCAGGAGATGAAAAAGGAGGAAAGATAAAGGAATAGAGATAACGAAGATGAAATATATATTTATATATATTTATATTTACAGTTGATGGACTATTGTTTGCTTAACGACCCCACCAACAGCTAGGTTATACGGGGGACACTGCTCGAGTTTTAAGATCATTCATAACTGTGAAATCACCCTGGCGGAAACGTTATGCCCTATGGAGACTGGGGACGGCTTAAATCATCAAAGTTGATATACGAGATGATCATGAAATATATTTTGAGTGTTATATTAATAAAATACAATTATATTATTTATATAAAATGATATACAATATATTGAAATCTATGATTATATAAAATACAATATCGAAGATTTTACGATTATTTCGTTGGTAGACGACATACATCTTCAGATACAAGTACACCATAAAGTCTAGTATTTCCTTCTGCCAGTGAGTGTACTTGGCACTCTCTATATCCCAGCACGGCCAACTAAAAACAACAACCCGAAACTCCCCATCGTCACTCTTTCCGACCACACCGACACCCCCGCTCGAACCATCCCCTGCAGTCACGGTCTCTTGGCTATCTAGGTCTGAATGCGGTGTAACTTTTACCCAGGACTTTTCCTCAGGGGGGGGGGAGGGGGGGTGTAATATCTGGAACAATTCCAAAATACCCTTCTAAATCTCTCAGCACCTACCCCTCACCCCCCCTCAGCTCTTGAATCGGTCAGGAGGGGGGAGATATTAAAGAAGAACAGAAAATAGGTTTGTTTTTCTTTCTTTTTTTTATATTGGGTTTAACGACGCACTGTTATGATAGCGCAGATCTAATGGCGTCGGATGGATGATTAATGAGATGAAGGTACTTGGGTAATGAGAAGGATAGTGGGAAGGTGTCAGTCGTGGCCTGTTGTTAAGGAACCATCCCAGTATTGACCTGAACGACAGAGGGAAACCACGATGCAGGATGGTCGATCACGGTGTAAATCGAACAACGGTATCCTTAATGACGGTTCAGTGGGCTAGCCACTCTACCACCCGTCTCAGTAAATCTTATATATAAAAAGCTCGTGTCACATGTTAGTGTACGAACTCCTCCGAGACGGCTCGACCGAGTGCCGTGAAATTCCTCACGCACATTCGATGGGTGTGGTAGAATGTCCTAAAGTATATGACATCTTCCGCCGAGCTTTCTCCTATGAGCAATATCCAAAAATTGGCACTTCAAGGACGCCACCAGTTATTACGTAGTTCATGTTGACATTGACGACCTTGACTCAATGTCGGCCTCACTCGACAACCCATTTGATAGCGCACATCACGCTAGATAGCGCCTAATCCGCCTTCCAGCTAATCGTTGACCATGTCCATTACGTCAATGAAACACACTGAATTGAGACACTGACATATTGTTATTCATACTTGGTTAGTCTTCGAATTTACTGTTGACTTTCTTTATTTCACTCCACTACTTTGCGATAAAACCAACTTTAATTCTGTTCAATTAACGTTCCATTTTCAACACAAACGATTCACAGGACCTTTTTTCGTACATTCAACATTCACTACAAATCACTTCGATGGCAGAACAACGTTTGCCGAGTCTGCTTGTTTACCTAATAAAACGCATACAATTGGTAACATAAAAAAAAACGATATAATATATCGACACTATTACAGACAATTTCGATCAAACAATAATGTGTAAAATTGTTTTTGTTCATTTTCACTGCAGTGTTGTGTATGCATTGGTATAGGCCTACGTGTTTATATACAGTAATAAAAAAAAGGTATACATGTGTGTATACAATAATAAAAACAGCCAACAGGACACAATAAGTGAACAAACGAAGTGAATGTTAACATTGTATGCTATTGATTGATGATAGAACGAAACACGCAATAAAAACAAACAAACAAACATGGATATACATTAGCAACAATCACAAGTACAGTCCCTTGGATGACAACGTAGAATATCGTTACAACATGGCTTAATAGGAAGACGCCATGTATGCGTTGTTAGACGAGCGGATAGTAATAGTATGGGTAAAAACTGTTTCGAGTGGTACCAATTTAGCAAAATTGATGTGTTTTTTTTTCAAAATGGCTGACCCGATCAAGCTGATTTTTTTTTTAGAAATGTGTATCAAAATGTAATTCAACTTCACACAAAATTTCATTCTTTTGGAAAATAATTTTTTTTTTCCGTTATGTTATTCTAATGGGTATTTTTGAAATTTCTAAAATACATAAAAAAAACTTTATCACCCGATAATGCCACAAAACTATACAGATCTACGTTAGATGAGGAACCACAATTGAAAAAAGTTTGAAGTTGATAGCTGTAGCTTTTTGACCTGTGGAGAACCGACAAAAAAAACATAAAAACGAACACCAATTTTTTTCAGTATGTCAAATTGAATCCTCGCTAAAGCTCGTCTGATAAATCAACCATAGGGATACCGTGTTTGTCCGGGACCAATGCAACTATGGAAGAGTTGTGGGTTAATAAACTGGGGTTTGGTAAGGGCAACTGTCCTAAAAACCAACTGCACTAAAAACCAACGGTCATGAAAATCAAATTATCACTACTTCTATCCGAACAACCTATAATGTTAAAGTAGGGGGGGGGGGGGTTCCTTTCCATAAAACTTTTTTTTTTTTCAAGAACATCGAAACTTGATTAGACAAGCTTTAGCGAGGATTCAATTTGACGTACTGAAAAAAATTGGTGTTCGTTTTTTTATTATACTGTATATGTTTTTTGTTGGTTCTCCACAGGTCAAACGGCTACAGCTACCAACTTCATCTTTTTGTAAATATGGTTCCTCATCTCTAACTTAGATCTGTATAGTTTTGATTTTTATGAAATTTATAAATTTCAAAAATACCCATCAGAATAACACAGCTGAAAAAAAAAGAAAATATTTTTATTTTCCAAAAAATTAAATTTTGCGCGAAGTTGAATTACATTTTGATACACATTTCTGGAAATTTTCATTTTGATCGGGTCAGCCATTTCGAAGAAAAAACATAAAATGTGCTAAATTGGTACCACTCGAAGCAGTTTTTACACATTTTTACCCATACTATTACTATCTGCTCGTCTAACAACGCATATGTGGCGTTTTCCTAGTTTAACAACGCATATATGGTGTTTACCTAGTTACCCATACTATTACTATCCGTTCGTCTAACAACGCATATGTGGCGTTTTCCTAGTTTTTAGCAAAGTCGGTCGATTTTGAGTACAGTAATTTTTATTTAAGTTGATTTTGAGTACAGATAACCCTTCTTCTACCTACATATTCCATTCACTGGCAGTCTCCGGCTAGCCTTTGATTAATATTAACAGCTTATCTTGTATCCACCTGTACTCGGGAACACGCCATACTGGCAGCAATAAAACCTGTGTCAATAATTCAGTGACGCGTGCATTATTAATCACAGCTCCCCTAGCGGACAAAAGGTACATCACAGCTACACAGGTGCGACTTCCGGCTCGAGGCACGGAGCAATAGAAACACAATTGTGAATATTAGTACAACTGATGTTATATATTTATACTGGGAAAACGCATGGTGTATAATTTGAGAATATATATTTTACATTTCTATATACGAGGAAAACGCCATATATGCGTGTTAGACGAGCGGATAGTAATAGTATGGTTAAAATGGGTAAAAACTGCTTCGAGTGGTAACAATTAGCACATTTTATGTTTTTTCTCAAAATGGCTGACCCGATCAATCTCATCCAACTAAGATCTGAATTTTAGAAATTTCATATATATATACCCATAAAAAGAAAATATTTTCATGAAATTTCGCGTGAAGTTGAATTACATTTTGATACACATTTCTAAAAAATTTCAGCTTGATCGGGTCAGCCATTTTGAAGAAAAAACATAAAATGTGCTAAATTGGTACCACTCGAAGCAGTTTTTACTCATATATTACTATTCGCTCGTCTAACAACGCATATATGGCGTTTTCCTAGTCGTGTAGGTTATAGACAACCTCAATCTTTCGTGACTTGAAGTATATCACTAAATCGTGGCCCCACTATTATACATATTGTAGTACTAGAAATAACAAGTAGATAAAAGTGAAAAGGGAGATATAAAACGGAGTTAAACCTTATTTAATTAAAAACCTTAATCCGTATTCTGCAGATACGTTTTAAGACACATTTCATCTCCACTTTAGATAGTATCTATGAGAAGAGCTGGGCTATACACTGACTGAAAGTCATTTCGCTTCTACTTACATTTCAAGTGCTATTTAAATACTAGGCAAACGCAGAATATGCGTCGTAAGATGAGCGAGATATCTCTACAAAATAGAATAGAAAACTTTACACACCTTGATCATATAAAGTATATTTCATTCGATACCAACGAATCTAGGGAGCCGTGAATCCATTGCAACATTTTTCTGTTATTATTTCCATCCATTCGATGAATAAAAAACATTTATTACATATATTTTCACGGAACGGCTTTAGATTTGGTTCTAGATTAGGCTTAAGATTTTACATAAATTATAAATTTTAATTTCGGATCAAATCGTTTTAGGTAACTGCAAGTGTGACGTACATGATGTTAAGAAATGTTCGGAAACAGTGGAGGAGCCGAGTTCGGAAATCGATGGAGCAGCCGAGTTTGGATATCGGTGGAGGAGCCTAGTTCGGAAATTGATGGAGGAGCCGAGTTCGGATATCGATGGAGGAGCCGTGTTTTGAGAAGATGACCCCAGAAAGTAAACAAACATAATAGTTGACGAAACAAACCCAAACCACGCAGACGTAATGACTTTTCAGCCGAACGGTTGAAATATTAGTCTAGCTTGCCGAGGACAAGAAAACAAGATCAAACTCAAGAACAACACTTTCCAACCCTCTCTCTCTCTCTCTCTCTCTCTCTCTCTCTCTCTCTCTCTCTGCGTTCTCTTACTTCCTCTAGTTTTACTTCTAGGTCTAGCTCTCTCTCTTTCTTCTCTTAGTTGTTTTAGCTCTTTCTCTCTCTCTCTCTCTCTCTCTCTCTCTCTCTCTCTCTCTCTCTCTCTCTCTCTCTCTCTCTCTACTCCTCCACGTTATTACTTATCCAAGGTGCTTTCTCTCGTACATCAATTGTTCTTTATAAGCCCCACAGAGACGTGGTTGCCATCAGCAAGGTTCTATATCTACAAAGTTTCTACTTGCGCAGAGAGTTTCCGCGCACAAAGTTACCGCAACTTGGCAGCGATAGGATCTTGTGGAGGTAGAGACCAGAAGTGGAAATGACATTTACTTGGAATTAATTTGGGGGGGAAAACCCACCCACAGAGTAACATTTTCAGTGTTTGAATACAATTTAATACCCGCCGCCGACCATCTTTACAGGGGTTTTTCATGGTTTCCCTCTGTAGTCCAGGCTAATGCCGGGATGGTTCCTACAATAAGTCGGCCATGACCGCTTCCTTCCCACTATCCTTCCCATTACCCAAGAACCTTCATCTCATCATCCCATCATTAATCATCCATCCGACGCCATCCGCGCTATCATAACAGTGAACTCAATATAAAAAAATACAATTTAATTAGACGAGCTTTAGTGAGGATTCAATTTGACACACTGAATTTTTTTTTTCATGTTTTTTTTGTCGGTTCTCCACAGGTCAAACGGCTACAGCTATCAACTTCAAACTTCCTTCAATATGGTTCCTCATCTAACTTGGATCTGTATAGTTTTGTGGCATTTTAATTTTTTTTTCATGAATTTTAGAAATTTCGAAAATACCCATTAGAATAACCCAGTGGGAAAAAAAAGAAAATATTTTCATTTTACAAAGAAATGAAATTCTGCCTGAATTAGAATTACATTTTAATACACACTTCTGCAAATTTTCAGCTTGATCGGGTCAGCCATTTTGAAGAACAAACATAAAATGTGCTAAATTGGTACCACTCGAAGCAGTTTTCACCCATTTTTACCCATACTATTACTATTCACTCGTCTAACAACGCAAATACAGCGTTTTCCTAGTTCTAGTCAACGAATGTACCCAACAAAACAGCTTACAAATTATTATACCGAAAAATTTCCAGCGAAAAACAAACTCCCATCTCTTCTATTTTCTACTTTTATTTTCGTTGGTATATTTCTGGAACTCGCGTGTTTATGTCGGATAAATGTCTGACAAAATTACTAGTTATCAAGATGAGACTTGAGTTGGTGGATCGACACAGCCGCTCGTCAATGTTGATTGATAGGGGGAACGGTCGATCGTTGACGCGAGTGAATGTGATCACGAAATATGGGGAAAGTTTGTAGAGTTGTTTATTTTTCCCGGTTTTCTATCCGGGGTAGAAGGATAAGTACGTTGTTATATATGTGATGAGTAGACAGAATGGCTCGAGAATTGGGATATAATTGTAAATCGAAATATTAAAGGGCATCACAACCCCGAAACTAGATTTTGGATGAATAATGACGATATTTATTTTCCCAATTTTAGAGAAAACTAGAAATCATCATCTCAATTTCTGAATTTAGGATTGATTTATTTGTCCTGTAGTGACCAAGAGTGATGACGTAGGCAATACTGATTCTGTGTACAAACATGAAAAGAATCGAGTAATGTCTACGTCACGGGTTTGAGAATTGGGATATAATTGTAAATCGAAATATTAAAGGGCATCATAACCCTGAAACTAGATTTTGAGGAATATTGACGATATTTATTTACCTAATTTTAGAGAAAACTAGAAATAATCGTCTCAATTTCAGAGATTGATTTGTTTTCCCCACGGAGACCATGAGTCATGACGTAGGCATTACTGATTCTGTATAGGAACACAAACAGAATTGAATGTCTAAGTCACGGGCTCGAGAATTGGGATATAATTGTAAATCGAAATATTAAAGGGCATCACAACCCTGAAACTAGATTTTGACGAATAATAACGATATTTATTTACCTAATTTTAGAGAAAACTAGAAATAAAATCTCAATTTCAGAAATTAGGATTGATTATCTTGTTCCTCCAGAGACCATGAGTCATGACGTAGGCAATACCGATTCTGTACAGAAACATAAACAGAATCGAGTAATGTCTACGTCACGGGTTTGAGAATTAGGATATAATTGTAAATCGAAATCTTAAAGGACATCACAACCCTAAAACTCGCCTCCCGGATCACATGAAGCGAGCGCGTTAACCACTACGCTACATGTGCCGGTATCGTTTTTCACTTTTAATGATTATAAAAAATAAAAAATAAAATCCATCGACTTTCATATATGAACATATATATACACTTCAATACTGGATATAGCAATTCTCTCTTTTTATCCCCGAATGTCGGTAGTACAGAATACTAGCTTTTCCAACTAATGCGTCACAAGGATTACCGATAAAGCAGGTTCCCCCTTTACCGTTCCCTAATAATCCTTTCCTTTTTTCACGAATAAACTTTTTTACGATCAAAAAACAAGCGTTTGAAAGTTTTTTTGTTAGTTCTGAAATAAGCCGCCGTTTGTTAGATTGTGTGTGTGTATAGCGCTAGCATAGCGGGGAGTTTCGGTAATAACTTTTATACGGGCGAACTTTTCGAATAACTCTGTTTTTGTTTTTTGTGAGTAAAGTCTGTTTCAACTGAGGTTGATGCTATAGTCCGTGCTGAGTAAGGTTGCGTTCACATCACGTGGTATTATTTGGGTGCACCGGCACATGTAGCGCAGTGGTTAGCGCGCTCGCTTCGTGTGATCCAGGAGGTGAGGGGTTCTCGGACCCAGTTCAAGCCTCGCCGCCGACCATCTTTACAGAGGTTTTTCATGGTTTCCCTCTGTAGTCTAGGCTAATGCCGGGATGGTTCCTACAGTAAGTCGGCCATGACCGCTTCCTTACCATTACCCAAGAACCTTCATCTCATCATCCCATCATCTCATTAATCATCCATCCGACGCCAATAGATCTGCGCTATCATTACAGTGCGTCGGTAAACCCAATATATATATATATATATATATATATATATATATATATATATATATATATATATATATATATATATATATATATATCGGGGATTAGGATTGTGCGGGACTCGAACCCACGCTATAATACAAAACAGTTTGTATTCAAAGACTTGAAACTTGTTACAAAAATTAGTCTATCTGAATGGAAACAGCTGAACTATGTAGATATACTTCAACACCCCCCCCAAAAAAAACACATCAACTTCAAAATCAAATACCAAATCACGAAAATAAAAATCGCAAACATTGAATAAACATCTCGACCGTGACCAAGACTGCCAACTGCTAAATAAATAAACAATCTGAGAAAAAAAAAAAAAACTCCGCTCCATGAATTTAAATCACCACATTTATTTTATTCCCAAATAAAAAAAAACTACCTCCATTCAATCACGTGACTTTCGATCGACCGTCTCCTACAATCTGAAACCGTGGACGACCTGTCGTCTCGAACCATCAACTGCCACCCAGGTAGAGCTAGAAGGTAATTCCCCGTTAACGACGCCACGCCTGTAACTTTCAGTGCATGCCAGCCCGCCGTGCACGAGTGTAGGATAAGTTGCCTACCGATACGGGTTGGTAAAGGTTAGCCACATTTCACCGTTTGAAGTTGTTGGTCGGGAAAGGGTAGGAAGGGGGGGGGGGGGTGGAGGTACTTGAAATGGTAAAATGAGGTATTATTAATGAGAATTTATACGATATTGCTCTGTTGCAGTATAACACGGTGAGGATAATGGAAAATAACAACCAGGAAAACGATATAAATTCTATTGCAGTCTTGTTTAGTTCAGTTGGTATTTAATTCAGTTGGTTTCTAGTCCAGTTGGTTTTTAGTCCAGTTGGTTTTCAGTCCAGTTGGTTTCTAGTCCAGTTGACCAATCCCCGTCTGACTGAGCCGATTTCAGGCTTTGAATTCAATATGCATTACTTGTGATAAATTCGGTCACCTCGACTCCTTATGCATGACTCTAAGGTGAAAATAGAGCTACCACAATACTGAAAAGACGAACGAGGGTCCTGACATCCGAGCATGGTTTTTAGTCCAGTTGATTTTCAGTCCAGTTGGTTTTTATTCCAGTTGACCAATCCCCGTCTGACTGAGCCGGTTTCAGGCTTTGAATTCAATATGCATTACTTGTGATAAATTCGGTCACCTCGACTCCTTATGCATGACTATAAGGTGAAAATAGAGCTACCACAATACTGAAAAGACGAACGAGGGTCCTGACATCCGAGCATGGTTTTTAGTCCAGTTGATTTTCAGTCCAGTTGGTTTTTATTCCAGGTGACCAATCCCCGTCTGACTGAGCCGGTTTCAGGCTTTGAATTCAATATGCATTACTTGTGATAAATTCGGTCACCTCGACTCCTTATGCATGACTCTAAGGTGAAAATAGAGCTACCACAATACTGAAAAGACGAGCGAGGGTCCTGACATCCGAGCATGGTTTTTAGTTCAATTGGTTTTCAGTCCAGTTGGTTTTTAGCCCAGTTGGTTTTCAGTCCAGTTGGTTTCTAGTCCAGTTGACCAATCCCCGTCTGACTCAGCCGGTTTCAGGCTTTGAATTCAATATGCATTACTTGTGACAAATTCGGTCACCTCGACTCCTTATGCATGACTCTAAGGTGAAAATAGAGCTACCACAATACTGAAAAGACGAACGAGGGTCCTGACATCCGAGCATTATATCCTCAACGTCGCTGTGGTCAACGAAACCATTTCCCTTTCCCGTTTTTAATATATTCTTTTCAATCCGCGAAGAATGCAAATTTTATATCCGTTCATTCTTTCTTCGCAGGATCGAAACTCCTGACCGTTCACGAGTGTAGATACGAGAGACATTCGATCGTCACATTCACATATTGTATACGAATAGAAATAGATTTCCATAGAAAAGTGCTGTGTGCATAAATATATTCTTGCGTTGGACGTTTTTAGTGATTTTTTTTTCTTTTCTTTTGTTATGTTGGTTTGACGTTGGTATTCGTGGGGATACACTTGGGACATTATATACTAGAAATCATTAGATGTGAAAGGTTTGTCATACAAAAAACAAGTCTGTGATTTTATATTATTTCATATAAAATATAAAATCATATAAATTCATATAAAATATTTTCAGTTTTATTTTTCATTATTTTTCTTATTTTTCATAATTTTTCAGTACGCTCTCTGGAAGCATGGTCGACCACGGTGGGAATCGAGACCCGGTAACCTGAATGACGGTTCATTGTGCTAGCCACTAGGCCAATCATCTCAGTCTATGTCTTATAGAAATATCAAGTTTGCAGTGAAATTATGGAATTACCGGAAATTTTACAAATTTATTTCGTTGGTAGACGAGCTTTTTTTTTATATATATTGGGTTTAACGACGCACTGTTATGATAGCGGAGATCTATTGGCGTCGGATGGATGATTAATGAGATGATGGGATGATAAGATGAAGGTTCTTGGGTAATGGGAAGGAAGCGGTCATGGCCGACTTATTGTAGGAACCATCCCGGCATTAGCCTAGACTATAGAGGAAAACCACGAAAAAACCCTGTAAAGATAGTCGGCGGCGGGGATCGAACCGGGTGCGGAATCCCCCTCGTCTCCCGAATCACGTGAAGCGAGCGCGTTAACCACTGCGCTACATGTGTCAGTACCTTTTATTCTTCTGTGGAAACGAGTATATATAAAAACATTTAAATCCACACAAAAAAAAAACTGTCACAATCTCGAAAATTCTTCCGATCCCAGTTCGTATTTATTTAATGGATGTCCCTTCTGGGGATCCCCCCTCCCACTAACCTCCCCCCACACTCCCCCTCTCAGTCCTACTGCAACCCTCTCGCCGAGGCGCGAAGCAACTTGTCGTGCATATGTGCGATGGTGGTTGCATACCCACAAGGCTCGACCAGTTGAGCGTCAGAAATCAATAAGCAAGAAAAATATTCTACGTAGCAACGTTTAGAAGGATTTTTTCTGTGTGAATGTGACGTCTCAATAAAGATTTTCGGTGGAATAATGTTTTTTTTCATCTTCAAGATATTTTAGAAGTAAAATAAATGATCAAAATAGATATTAAAATAGTACATTTTTTCCATCAACTGAAAACATGGTCAATATGGAAATGCATATTTTATAGACAGATTGGAATGATTGCTTAAAATATAAGTAATTTAACACATTGTTAGAGTCGGTTGTACTAATTGACAATTAGTGAATTAGGTAATAATAATGGATTGACTTATCACCCTTGGATACGTATGTTATTTTCATACCATAACTAACAATTGGCTAATTGATATTTTAATCATAGTAGGACAACCGGCTAAAAACTGACTAGTCGGCTATGTTATCATTACTAGGAAAACGCCATATATGCATTGTTAGACGAGCGGATAGTAATAGTATGGGTAAAAATGGGTAAAAAACTGCTTCGAGTGCTACCAATTTAGCACATTTTATGTTTTTTCTTCAAAATGGCTGACCCGATCAAGCTGAAAATGTCCATAAATGTGTATCAAAATGTAATTCAACTACACGCACAATTTCATTTTTGTAAAATGAAAATATTTTCTTTTTTTTTTTCGCTGTGTTATTCTAATGGGTAAATTTGAAATTTACCGTTATCGAGTGATAACTTCTTTTTTATGAATTTTAGAAATTTGAAAAATACCCATTAGAATAACACGGCGGATTTTTTTTTTTTTTTATTTTCCAAAAAAATGAAATTTCGCGTGAAGTTGAATTACATTTTGGTACACATTTCTGTACATTTTTAGCTTGATCGGGTCAGCCATTTAGAAAAAAAAAACATAAAATGTGCTTAATTGGTACTATCCGCTCGTCTTACAACGCATGTATGGCGTTTTCCTAGTTTTAAGAATTCACGTATACAATGGTTATGAGATACTGGACCAGAAGAAGGAAAGAAACTCTTTGTTTAACTTGTTCCGAAACTCTAAGAGAGCTCCTCTTTTCACCAATTAACATGAAATGGTTCCGACACACAAAAGTTTCAAGGGGAGAAGTGAAAAGTGGTACTTTTTAGAAAGTTGGTTTTTCAAACAAAAAACCAGCGATATCTCCCTCTCCCTCCCCCTTTTTATATCTTTCTCTATTTCTCTCTCTCTCTCTCTCTCTCTCTCTCTCTCTCTCTCTCTCTCTCTCTCGTCTCATTTCCCCTCCCCCTTTCTCGCTCTTTCTGTCTGTCTCTGTCTTTGTCTCTCCCTCTCTCTCCCCATCTTTCTCCACTTTTCTCTTTCTCTTTCTCTCTCTCTCTCTCGTCTCATTTCCCCTCCCCCTTTCTCTCTCTCTATCAAGTGAATTGTAAAACCAGATTTTCCAACAATTGTGACATTTACTGCTCTTTTTTTTGTGACATAAAATCTTGCCATGAAAGAAGAAGAGAATATAGAGAAAACGCTAGAAAGAATGAATAAATCGAAAATATTTAGAGTGAATGAATTGAAAAATGGAAGAAAGGAGAAGTAATATACGAGATAAAATACGTTGTTTTTTCAAAGAATTGTCACATAACAGAAAAAAAATAGGAATTACAACTACAGAATCCAAAATTTTGTAATTTCTCTTCAATGAAAAAAATATCGAGTGTTACTGTTATATACAACTGATCTTTCCACTTTTGTTATTATAATACTAGCCGTAGCCCCGCGTTTAAAACGCGGGGTCTCTCTCTCTCTGTTGTTACTCTACTTCCCACTACTATTGTTATAACTGTCGCACTGCATATACCTTGAACGCACAGCATCACTACGCACTAACCCAATTACGCGTAAATTCCTTCGCACCTTCCGTTCTCCTCCAGAATGGCGAAGTGTGAAGTGATTTACGCACAACAAAGTGTCAATGATCACACTCATCATGATCACAATGATCAGGGCGGTGCGCCTCCCTCCTCTCCCTCCCTTCTCCGCCCGTCATCCATGCCACCATAACCTCCCCCCCCCACCTCCCTGCCCCGCGATCACCACCATCTTACAGACAGACAGACACGCTTAGCCTTTTATATAGATAATGAGATAATGTAGGTCACTAGAATTCCCGACAAATATTGTCTGCAACTTGTGATGTATTTGTTGATTATGTACCTTGCACTGTTGAAGTCTTAAAGATTATTTACATCTGTGAAATCACCCTGTCGGGAACTTTTCACCCTACATAGAATGAAGACGCCTCAAGTTCAAGTTTGTTACCAACATGTTTAACAGAAACATCTCGCGGAGCTTTCAGAGCTTCTAGCGATATGCATAACGCATGACTTCTTAACAGTTGCTAACACGGTAACTTAAGCTCTTTGCAAGGTTAAGACAAGGAAGTGAGCAAGTGCTTTGGACGGTTGAAACTCATCTCCCAAGTTTAAACTAATTGTCGTGATGTACTATTAGTATTAATTATTAATGTGTCATTTTTTATCATTACATGATATTTGACACGTCAGTTCAGTTTGATGTAATACAAATAATACATTCTAAATACATTACATACACATATAAGTTTAAAAGAAATATAGAATCATAATTTAAAATATAGTTCATGTGTCGTCTAAAAACTCTTTTACACTGTAATAACA